>VRLP01001249.1:0-137500 GCA_009660295.1 Lophius piscatorius
CCCATGGTGCTGAGCTTAGTCCGGGGAAGGAGGAGGCGGTATGAGTGGGTAGAACGGAGGGATCGTGTTGAGGTCAGTGGGGTGAGTAGTTCTTTTAGGTAGGAGGGTGCGTTACCATGGATACACTGGTGAGTGAGGAGAGAGATCTTATAATCAATCCTGGTGGAGATGGGAAGCCAATGAAGGGAATGAAGAACAGGGGTGATGTGTTAGTACACATGACTGTTAACATAGGGAGCATTACTTTTAAGTGATGCGCAGCGATCTTTAAAAAGAGGGAATCTTTGACCTTCCAGTAAGAAAATGTTTCTCTGGCCAAATCTAGATCTATTACTAATACTAAGTACAGTGTCTTCATGTCATCATGCAGGCCGCATGTAACGACGTGATGATGCAAAGGTTTCTTATATAAAAATGACCTGACATTTGTCACATTAATAGAATTTATACTTGTTTGCAAATTATGTATTTGTGATCAGTGCGTAATACCTGCCCAAAAAGCCTTCAGCCTAAAAAACATCCAAGCAATTACTGGAGTGTTATTGTGAAAAATTGTTATGTGGTAAATTCTTTAATCCATACCTTAACCATGAGATTATCCGGATTATCCCAGGACTGAAACGTCAGCAAAAGCAACAGCTGATATTGAACGTGTAGGTAGACTCTGTGAGACTAAAGTACATTTCTGTATAAAATAGGGTTTTCAAATCGTGTCATGACAAATCTTGTCTTTCTTTTCATTGACTTTCTGTCAGCACAAAATATCTGACCTGGGGAACATATTAAAAAAAAGTAACTGCCTCGGTATAAAGAAACAAACTCAAATTTTTCATGTTTTTTGTGATGGTGCTATTTCTACAACAGCACAGCTCTTAAAAAAAAAGAAAAAAGACAGTATTTAAAGTCTTATCAATGACCAATCCCTTAACCTGGCAATTCCCACAACATGAGAACTTTAATGGACTTTGCTGGTTATAATCTAGCAACAATAGCAGGCCAGGTGGACTTTGGTGCCGTTTCAGTTTCATTGATCAGAGGGTCTGTTGAACACTGATTACATCTGCCACAAATCTACTGGACAATGCCAGCCTGTTTTTGACCACCTGATAAAAAGGTTCAGGGAGGTGTGTCCTACCTGTTTGGGGGATGGTTGTGAGAACAATGGTAATTGCAGGTTCAATGGTTTGTGTGTCCATATAAGCAGATCTAATTCAGTTTCAGCGTTCTTTTTGAACAACTTTAAATGACTTCACAGGCGAGACAAACACCAGTTTATACGAGCTGGAATCAAGTGAAATAGTAACACTAAGTTCCAATTTAAATCATCGTTACAAAAATTGAACATTAGTTTAATTTAAAGATTTACAGAGTACTGTTTTTTTTAAATTTTTATAAAGATACTGATTAAAAAAACTGTACAGGATAAACAGTGCTTTTAAAGGTAACATAAGCTGTTTGTGAAGGTGCGAATGAACATTGTGTCATCTTACCTGTGCATGTTAGAGGCCTTCCTCAGCTTGTCTCGGCCTGGTGGCTACATTCAGCTCTCTTACCCATACTTAGCTCCCTCCTCCAGGAAACAACAGCCAATGAGGGAAAACTATCAAGAAAGGAGGAGAGACAGAGGGAGGTGATGGCTGAACCTGAAAGCAGATGAAAAAGAGAAAGAAGTGTCATCAGCTTTGAGGGGTTATATTAACTTAACTCTTAATCAGTAGAAGGTAGAAATTGTGAAAAATTTATTTTGTATTTAGTTAAAGTAATAATTAAGCATAATCAGAAAAGAAAATTGATCAGCAATCCAAAGTGAGACAAACATGTTTGTATTATTTTGGTAACTGAACAACTGATTTAATTTTTGAAGCAAAAATACCAAACCCTTTAGGTTCCAACTCCTCAAATGATTGGATTTGATGCTTTTCTATTAAAATACGCAAGATTGAAATACTTTTTTTTAACTGTTTTGTTGGACAAAACCGGCCATTTGAAGAAGGACATCTTAGGCTGTAACTAGTTACAGTTTGCAATTTTTCCACTATTATCTGACATTATGTTGCCAAAGTAATTAATCACTTAAGCAATGAAATCATGAAAATTGTTATCAGTTCCGAAGGAAAAGCATGAGAACGGACAAGAAAGAGCAAAAAAAATGGACTCTGAATATTATGTATCCCGTTACAGAAAGTGCAGGTTTAATTTGAGTCAGACTAATGAGGACAATGGAAAAAACAACAACATACAGACACACACAGAAACATGTACACACAAACACCCTCATTAAAACTAAACCAAAACACTGGGTGGCTTGTGCTAACTAACTAGAATGTTTTTGTTTTAGTCCTTTTATGTTTTGCAAAACACTTGCCAAAACATGACTTCATAACAATTTGCGGAAAGGCAAGCAGACCTCACAGGCTCCAAAACAAAGTAGATCCTAGGGATACAAGGATACCACTTTTTGTACAAATTCTTACATTTGAGTATGACTGCGATAATAGGTTTGCATTATTGTTAACAATCAAGTGATATTACTGTTGTAAAGTAGTGTATTTACCGTGAAGTGGTATTGGGATCAGTTTTATACTAAATTTAAGAGTACAAGCTGACTCTGATACAAGTAATGAGATTGGTGCATCCCCAGAAAATATACTGGCGGGAGCAGAGTTGAATCAATTTCATAATGTATTATAGATTAATATTCAAAACAAAGCTTTGGGGATTTACTAATACATTTTAAAAGCAGGATAATTTCACATGCTTCCTACATACATGTTGCCACAGAAACCATGTTACTGATGTGCAGTCTAAGAACAAACAGGCAAGTTGGACTAAAAACAAAAATCAGGTTTTGAATGAGGTTAACATTGAAGAGGCAACACACACGGATTCTACATACAGTACACAATGTGAATCCTTCACCCCGGATCACTAGTTGAAAACATGAGGGAGAACTTCTTTTACAAGATCCAGACAGATTCAGGTGACCCTCCTACCACTTATACAGTACCTGCTCTAATGGACATTTTCAAGGATTTTCATCAGTTGATAGAGATTTGTAATCGCCCATGTCATTTTCTTTCTGCAAGCTTAGAGTTTTATGTTGAGTCTGTCTGACTTGCATAGACATGCTGCTGCATGCAAAGCTGCTGTGCTCCACATGCACTTTGCAGCTGAACATTAGTCCCAGTATAATGGCTCTGTATTGTTTTCTGGTTATTGATGTCCAGATCACCACTCCAAGGTCCTATTGAACCCTTGTTTTGTATCAGTATTGTGTCAATATATAGTCAAGACTTCTTCTGTCATCATAAAACATACAATTCAAAGGACCCGTTGTAGAAACAATAAACATTATTCTCACTTATCATATTAATCCTATGTGTAGAGAAACAGAAAATGAAGACATGTCCCTTTATTCAAACAACACAGGAGGCCTGCAGAGGCTCTGCAGTCCCTAGCCTCAAGCACAGTCTCGGAAACCTTCCACAAGTCAATTGGAAAACTCAATTTTTCGGAACTGTTCACCTGTGATTCATGTTTGTTGTAAACAATTACAACAAACAGGAATCATGCTTATTGTAAACGATGTTGAAGCCAAATACTGATGGAGATAATTCACAGTGGGTGAACACCATACTAGTAAAGCCTGAGATTTTCCACTCTACTGGCTGCAGCCAAAACCTGTAATATAGTAATGGCTAAAAACACAGGCAGGATATAGTTATTTGTACCAAATACATTTACAACTATTATTAGTGGATTAACTATATGGGATAATTGGCCAGGAATTACATTGCTGAATTAAAAAGATTAAACCTGAAGAACATAAAAGTACTGGTTATGCTAGTGATACGAGCGGTCAGCAGGCAACAAAGGCATATCGCATTTCACTACTCAACCTTGATGAACAAATACTGAAATACTCACTCAAAGATTGTCCAGAACTAAAAAATGTTGAGGTTAACACGAGTCACAGAATTAAGCAATAATGGAATATCTCTATGGTATCTGTGCCTGACTGATTCTAATCTAAATATGACCTGCGTATTCTAGATTTCACTTTGTTTGTACAACTTTCTGTGCAAAGAATAAACTCTTCCGACTTCTAAGCGACCCATTTGACAACTTCTCAACCTTTCCATCTTTTATTCCTGACTATTATTGCTAATTTCCAATGATAAACGTCACATAGCTGTCATAACATAATTGTTATTGCCCCCAGGGGCAAAAATCGAACCTCAGTGTAGAAACGGACACCAACAGCCTTGAATGGCAGCGTCTGTCATCACTGTATGAATGTTTCATGTGAATGGGTGATGCTGTGCTCGTGTTGCAAAAGTGCTTTGACCGGTCAAGCAGACTAGAAAAGCGCTATATAACTACAGTCCATTTACCATTTAGTGCGCTCCCATTTCTCTAGCCCCCTCACCCTGACCGAAGTCATTAAATAGAAGTGTAACGGCAACTCTAAATTGGCCGTAGGAGTGATTGTGAGCCAGAAAGACGACACACACAATTGTTTGTCGTTTGTTTGCATCGATTTATATAATTAAGTGCTTTTTATACAAATGATTATATTATTAAGAATTTTACTATATTATATAGTTAACTGTTGCAATTATTTTATTAGGGGGGACATCCTGCGGATGGGGGGGTGTCCTCTCACTGTCCCCCCCGGGATTTCCGCCCCAACCCTTTCTTTTAATACCTATGATATGAAAAGAACAAACTAATCTATACACACCCCAATTATTTCCACTAAAGACACTCAATTCGGCCTTGGGCTGGACTAATAAACAGACTGATTCACTGCCAAATGTTTTCCCATTGTAGATACGCTGGTGGTGATTTATATTTTTTAAGTTCTTAAGTTTTTAAATTCATCCAACAGAGAAATTCGGCTTTGCCACATACAACCAAGAAAAATGTATTCTTCCAGTAAACATTTTCTATTCAGTACAAGAAAGATTTTGCAGTGGCAATTACTTCACACCTGTTATTCCTTATTTTCTGTGATGGAAACCTTGTAGATGTTGCAGACAACTCCAATGCTCATATCAAATTAACGTCGGACATTTTGTGGAGAGAAACGCAACGGCAGAGTTGGCTACATAGTGGGGAAATTTTAAATATTTGGAAACAACTTAGCCTTAATAGGTGTGTGTTTTCTTGTAGAAGAAATGTTAACTTGCACTGTAACATTTCCACTGAGTTTGATATAACTCATTCAACTACCAACGTATTCCTTCTTAGCCAAGCTACATATGCCATTTTGCACACTGTAACCCCTTAAAATAATCCTGACACATGTTAAAAAGCCGAAAGTTGAAGGAGTTTAGTGGCCTTCATTCGAAAAAGTGTCACTGCCTAGATCAGCATAATGATTTGACTTGTATAACAGCAGTTTCCAATGGGGAAAAAGGCTGTCTGACAGCAAGGCACAGAGCGGAAAATACTCAATAATAAATAATGTGTTCACTGAAACTGATTTTTTTTTTAATGTTTTTTTTCGTCGTTGGCTAAAATGTTTTGCCAATGACCCTGTCCATAGTAGTGAATTGCTTAGCTTCCTACATGGAAGCTCCTGCTGCTTCTCCAAACTGGGTTCATGCCGAACAACCACCATCTACTCTAGGCTGAGTGACTTTAGATAAAATACCTCATACAACCCCCACTTCAAAGAATCCAAAATATCCCTTTAAAGAAAATTGTGAAACATAGATGGTGGATGATGGCAATGATTAACACTGCTGTTGAGTCACAAATGTTGACATATCTAATAAAACCTTACACAACTTCAACGACAAGGGTCTGTGGCGTTGTACTGAAATTAAACTTTGAATCGTTTGAAATGTATTCAAACCTTTCTAGAGGCGCATCGATCGATCAGCGCTGGGAAGCTTTGTTTGATGAAGCCGGCAACTGGCCGAGCTGCATCACTTGAGGCTGGTTACACGTATGCGCCGTACCTGCACGCCAAGCATGAGCTACCACGGCTCCTAACATCTCACAAGCAGAAAACACAAAGCTCGCAATTTGTAACACCAGTAAGGACAAAATAAGGCATCACTTCAACCCCAAAAACATTTGGGGTTGAATCAAATTGAATCACCCTGAGGAAGTTAAGAAGCTAACATAGCATAGTGGCTAAAGCTAGTGGGAGCTCAGAATCATGCACAAGCCAACTGTATGTGTGTATATATGATGTAATTTATGGTTTTAAAACGTATAGACAAAAAAACTGCGGCGGAACAACCCCGAAAGCGTGTCAATTGGTTATACGGCAGAGATTACATTATTTTCAAGGTCAGAATACATACACATCACAAAAGGCTGACCAGCCTTGTCACTTCAACTGTAATCCTTCAAAATAAGAGCACTTCAAATACATTACTCATTAAAATTTTTAAACTTTGAAGAAAGAAATAATCGAAATCGTTCAAAATCGGTATCTGCCGATCAGACTTTATAAAAGTCAGTGATCAGCCAAGAAAATTGCATCGGTGCATCTCTAATCTTTTCATTTTCCTTAACACTCAAATGCTTGTACTTGATCAGGACACTGATCATGACGAAAGAATGCTCAGATCAGTGTCTGTTGCCCTCCTCATCGTGGTAGATGATGCCACCATATCAACAAATTTGCCAGATCAGGATGTTGTGATGGAAGAGGCTGTCGTACTGCTTGAACTACCAGACCTCTGTACTGCCTTTGCATACCTCTTTAGTTTTTTGAGTAATGTGCTGGGGCGGTTGCAGCCAGGGATGATAAATAATTGCATCCTGTCACGAACAAAACATAATTTTTGGCATTTTGACTGTCGAAATAGTAATGTGACTGCAAAATGTTTATGTATTTTGTGCTTGAAGCCGTAGTTACCTCAGTCATGTTCACATGTTTTATGTTGACACATTTTATGAGGAATAAATGGTTTCAGCTCATTTTTACCTTTTTGCTAATTTTAATTTACTCATTTTCTTATTGAGCATTTATTAAATACAATTAAAGCAACTTAAATTTGACCTGCTTTATTAAGTTAAAGTTTGTACAACAAGTAAATCTTTCGTAATTGTAAGCAGAAATGCATGGCATTAAACAAGAATTTTAGTGTTAGCCTTACCTCAATATCGTAGTTGGGTGAATAAGAAAATTGTAGTTGGAAAAACTCATGACTAAACTTGAAAACCTTAGTTAGGTCAAAAATGCAAGAAAAATCGAGAAAGCGCAAACATTTATTGCATATGGGCAGTAGGTACTGAGTAGCACAGTTCCAATGAGTGGAGTTTGCATGTTCTCCCCATGTTTCTATTGATTCCCTCCAGGTATTCCAGCTTCCTCTCAATTCAAATACATGCAATATAGGTGAATTGGTGACTCTAAATTGTCCGTTGGTGTAAGCATGAATGGTTCTTAACTCTACGTGCCGGCCCTGTGAAGAACTGGAGACTTGTCCAGGGTGTACCCCACCTCTCGACTAATACCAGCAGGGATAGGCCCTTGGTCCCTCCCGCCCGCAGATCATAATAGGATAATCAGCTAAAGATAATTGATGGATGGTTCAGTGAAGAAATAATTGTAAAACAATTGAAAACTCAAAATGTGGAAGAGGCTCACAGACAAACATTGCATCTTTATCAGTTATTTTTAAGTCTCCGAAATATTGACATCTACCTAAAAAAATCTAGGGTAAAGTAAGTTACTACAGCAATTTCCAGTCCACTGTCATATCTACATGCCACAAAATGTTGCGATGATGTTTCCAGACATCTCAAACAATTTGTGTCATTAACAGCCAGAGGGCTTTTATAGGTGCTTTGGGAAAAGCATCCAAGAAAACACTGCAATTTTAATTGGATTTTAGTAACTCATTTTAGAGTAATTATAATAAAAAATAGAGTATTCTATCGATTATTCTGGCGATTATTTGAGTAATAGAATAAGAAATATTGCATGCTCTGATATTTTTTAAGTTAAATCACTTTTGCTTTGTTCAGGAGCAATAGCAATATACAAATCAGATTTCACAACTAAGTCTTTGTCTGACTTTTAACCTCTCCAAATTTGAAGAAGAGTGAGCATGGTGAGAGGAGATGAGGTAACCCGTAATAATTTAAATAATATTAACTTAAATTCATAAAGCACCTTGTAGAGAGTTGACCTAGTTTGCAACGAGTAGCTATCAAAACACGGACTGCAACACGATGCCCGGGGTTAGCAGGCAACAGGCAGATAGTACGGGACGATCTTGGCCACTTCCCCGATGAGTTTCGTACCACTGTGAGTATCTGTTTCCGTATCTACCAGACAGCCATTTATTGTTTGAAGTGTGTGGGAGCGTTTATGTGACAGAATTGTTAGATGAGGGAGAAGCGCTCTACATCACAGTGTGCCATATAGTTGTTCAGATTTAAACGAAGCCTAGTAGCAAATAATTCACCTCGAAGATTTTTAGTAATCGAGTACTCAAGGAATTATTTGAGGAATCTTTTCAGCCCTAGTTACGATTAACCGTTTTTGTGATTAACCATGATTACCAAAGTCATGGAATTATAATCGTAAGATTTCTGTAAACTACTGAAGGGGAGACCCGTATTTTGTGTGAGGCGTGAGGAAATCTCTGTCTCTCAATGTCAGTCCATTTTGAATATCTATTAAATGAATTTCTAATCTGCAAAGCCTGCCGCCAGAAAGTTGCTGCTATTGGCCTCAACACATTTAATGTGTCCCAACATCTTCTCCTCCACAAGTTACTTTCCAGACAAATTTAAATTATTTTGGCCAAGTTTTTACATCCAGATGTGTAGCAATTGCGTCAATCACCTGCCTCTCGGTCGGTCAATATAATAATGCTAATTATACAGCCTCTGCTCTACCAGAGACTCACAGCAGACATAGAAAATAAAAAAACAGCCAGGTCACATCGTCTGCATGAAAAATTGTGGTATTCTATTAATGGACCAGATACCAGGACACACTTGCACGAACAGACACGTGCAAGTGTCTAATTAAGAGTTTAATATTTCCAAACCACTGAGCACAGCACCATGTAAATACAATGTCATGAAACATAAATTTAGACAGTTATGAGCATAATTTAAGGGTAATCGGGGGTCCTTAATGTTAACTTTTAAGAAAAAACATTTGTATTTAAACATGAAAAATGTATCGCTTTACAACGAAACACAGGTCTTTGCTCTTTTTGTTATTATTATTGTTGCTGTCTTGTCTATAAAAGTTCAGCAATGAAATGTCAAAACATTTCAAAATTGCTTCATAATTTTTTCCTTCATAAGGTGAAACGCAACCAATTTTGTTAAACGTATATGTTTATAGACATACATGTAAATAGAGATAAATATGATATAAATACAGGGATGGGGAATGAATCCAATCTCAAAGGGGACACATTTTATTAAATTGTCACGATCACGGCAATGTTTTTTTCGAGCTGAGAAAACAATTTATGGAGCAGCGCTGATCCGTGCAAATCTGCTATTCTGCCCGGACTCTGGGCTCTAGACTAATTTCCAAATACTGAGGCTAAAAAGGTCTGTCAAGACCTTTTTTTCTTTTTGCTGTTAACCAGTTCTGTCTGACAGATCAGTGTGTGATTAACCTATGAGCGCACAGATCAAGAAGTTAAAGCAGCCTTCGTTTTTGTAGTTTCTGAATAAGGTAGGTCTAGAATTCCATATTGTGTTGAACATAAAAGGAAAATACTTATAGCAGTTGAGATATCCAATTATGGTTGCTTCCCCCAATCAAAGCATTGTGTAATAAGATCTGGCTCTAAATTGTCAAAGTTCAAAACTCCAGTTTCTTCCCAGTTATTAGACACAATGACAAAATGGTTATCTTAACTACTAATTCTTAAGTCACTGATTTGATGTCTAAAGAGAATTAAAAAAAAAAAACATTTGCCAGACTATGTTAACATAGCATACTTATATCCTGTGAATAAACATTAGGTCTGTGCCAATAACCACATAACCACAATACTAGGGTCATGTGACGCCTACTACTGGATTGAGCTAATTACTGTTATCTTTTATTTTGTTGGCATTTCTTTTTCTGCTGGTGAAAACTACAGGACTGTGTGTTTATATGTGTAGCGGGACCTTATGTTATCCTGGAATTTAGGCTTACTAAGGCAGATCCTGTCACTGCTTGTATGTACTCACATTCCTTTTAAAGATAAGCTAGACCTGTGATGTCACACAACCAGAGATAGACAACATTAGTAGACATGGAACACACGTGGGTGACGTTCAAAAGATAAAAGCCGTTTCCTGACCTCCATTAAATGACAAGAAGAAGCAAAAGAATACTTTCAATAGATAAAAGTTAATCAATGTTATTCTGACTTACTTTGTCAGTGGTTATAATGGTATAGCTGATTGGTGTATCTTTCATCAATGATGATTATTGCCAGTGACCCAAATTAAGAATAGATATGATGCATTATTGTTCAAGTAATATGTCTTAGAATTCTAAGGACTAAGCGGCACCTTTGTGCAAACTGTCCAATTAAAGAGTTCCACTTGGCCAGGCTGAAGAGAATGATGGTGCTCTGCCATGAGAGAATGTGGGCCTAATAACGACATCATGCAAAGAAGGAGGGCCATACTGTAAAATGTCTGAGGGCGGCAACGGCGATAGGTGCTATCTGAGCTGGAGTCTGCCCACCAAATATCTACTGTCAACACAAAAAGGCTAAAGGTCCCGCTACAGCAATTCCAGTCAGTCAGACACGTGGGCTGGACGGACGGTTTCACTGGCTTTAAAATTGGTTCTGGTGGATTTAAGCTCTTTCGTGAACACATAACAAACAAAACAGGACATGACTGAACATTTTAAAGTCACCACACTCGTCTCTTTCTGAAAGGTGGACATTTTTCTCGAAGAAACAAAATTATTTAGGCGTTTAAATAGCACACTGAGCGGAGAGGTCAGTTTAGTGACAAATCCATTTGTCTGCAGCTGACTGTATCTCGCTCAGTGAAAGTTCAGTAACCTTTGGCACTGGAGTGATAAGAAACAAGCTTGGTCATGTGGGACAGTCTGATTTGCTTTTTTCATTTATTGAACTATATATAAAGTGACGTGATACTTTACTAAATATCCAACAAGTCTTTAAAGCAACAAAAACAACATAGCGGGAAGAATAAAGATAAATAAATGTCATTTAACAATCGTCCAATGAGATCCACACACTTAAAATAGAAAATAATTTCTAATTATCAGCTAATACTTGTCACTCACACTCTGTCTGCTAAAGGTCACCTCTCTCTTTGGCGTGACTCTGTTATTCACACTCAACCTAATATAAACTTAAAGATGTATATGTGTGTATGTCCATGTCAATGCTAAGTCAATGATTTACAAAAACATTCCCGGTTAAATACTGACTCTTGACTCATTATGTGACCTAATGATGACCAGAGACATTGTGTTCATATCTCATATCTAGTTTCCATATATAGAGAGAGGAGGGATACAAAAATAGATGTTATTATTGGCACTATGAAGCAGCATTGCATCCATGTCTAGAGTGGCATAATAAACCTGAAACCTACAAAAGCTAATCATGTACATTCAATTTCAACGGGTCATGATATGTGATAGAACTGTGTGTAATTTACATGTCACACCCTTACGTCAAGTGTGGTATTTCGAGCAACTTTTTCCCACTGATTGCTGATAATTGTGAAAACTGTTCACGGAGAAATCTATAAAGCTAATTAAGTAACTTGTGGAACCAAAAAGCAAGGTCACCTCAATTGTGTTGGCTAGATTGTTGCTGGCTCAATTCATGTACAAAAACAGGTGCATTAAAATATATTATACTACAAGTACCTGGATTACTTCACCCAAACTTATGGCATCACATGCGCTTTATTTCCTGCTGTGATTATTTTAATTAATTTATCTAATCAAGTAAACGAAATATGTGGCAAAAAAGATCATCCAAAATTCAAAAAATAATAGACCCTTCTATTATCTGCTGGTGTATGAAATCGAACAAGGAAAGTATTAGTTTTTCTTTAGTATGGAGTAGTGGAAAGTTGTGGTATGGTGTGGTGGAGCTTTGTCATATTTGATATTGCACAAAAACATGGTCATATTGTGATATCAATGCGGGGACAAGCCTTTGTATAGTCATATTAGGAAGACAGAGATAATTGGGCAGTAATAATATAACTAATGGCATAAGCAAGAATGACAAAGCCCCGGCATCATTAAGCATTTATGCTTGATTCTTCAGATAATTATTTACACAGACAGAAAGACAAAACCTTGTCAATGTTGCATAAAATTAATTATTCTGACACTCGCAGACATTTGCTTCTTGGCTCTGCAGAACACCACATTTAGCAGTTACCTTATATGTGAAATTTGTTTAGAAATCCACCCCTCTTCAGCTTTTCTGATAATAATATACATATGTGACTATTTTACATCATAAAATTGCTTTCTGAATCAACTTCAGCCGGTGCACTTCCCTTCTCCATCCATAATGCAATGACTTTCACCCATGAACATATTTCTAAAGAGGGTAAATGTCTATATGGTACAGCTAATGCCTATCCCATTGTGTCAATGCAACGGTGCTTTATCTTAACCAAGTTCAAAATTACATTAAGGTAACTAGGATGTAATTTTTCTCGTGTATTGAATGAATGTTGAGGTTAAGTAAGAAGGAAATGTAACGTAAATCAAAAATAACTAACTTGGCGCCTTGGAAGACATTACAATACTCAAGCTAGAAATAAAGCATAATAACCACAAACAGTTGGAAATGGAAAGCGACATTTCAGGGGGTCTGATTCGTTCCTGTGCAGTCAGAGGAGTGGTGTGTCTGTCCTTTCATCTAGATCATGAGCTACAAACGGAAAAGTATGTTGCACATCCTCAGGGACTGAGGACTGGAAAAGGGTATGGGGCTGGAAGAAAGAAAGAGCGACAATGGTTCAAACACGGTTTCAATATACTGAAAGAGAACTGGCCAACTTTCTCTAATAAGCGAAAACTTATTTTCTGTACGCGCTTTACAGTTTAAAGCTTAATGTATATCAAGTCTTGATTCAGAAATTTTTAATTTATGTTATTTCATTGCAAGGTTTCAGTAAGGTTAAGTGTGACTGAAACTGTTTTTTGTGGCGCTTGCTCACATGTAGCCTAAGCCCAGTCATATCCTGTTGCCCAAGCAATGAAGGTTGCATCATTAACATTTACTTCATCTCTTCCAGTTAACAGAAAGAGAGGACAAAACCTAAGACCATTTATTACCACATGTTATTATAATTATAAACATTATACAGAAATTTTATGTTGGAACAGGAAATGATGTAACGATGTTCGTTTACTGGAGAAGAGCAGGAGATGACACAACACACACAACCTCACAAAAGGTAAACCTCTTTAGGATCCTATACGGATGGATACTTAGTTTATTTACTTGAGGTTAGGTTTTAGCCCACTGCGTTTGTCATCTCAGCCAAGGAAGGATGATGTGCTTTCATTCGTGTTTGTTTGTGAACAAAATTACTTAAAATCTAATAGACAAATTTGCATAAAATTGTATCAAGTGGTAGGTTTAAACATCCGATGTTTAAATTTGATAGGGTCATGACGTGTTTTGCAGCGTTTAAAAAATAATAAAACATTATTGTTGTAATTTATTTGTAGTAGTGTCCATTATTGTGTCTGCCAAGGAGGTTATGTTTTCACTCCTATATGTTTGTTTGTTTGTGAACAAGATTATGGAAAAACTACAGGATGAATCAGTCTAACAAATGTATATATAAACAGTTCTTTCCCCCTCTCAACACCGACACTCTTCGGAGGATAGATGGAATTTTCACATGCCACTAACGAAGCTCCTTTATGCAGTCCCTCTGTCTCATCAGAAGGTTTGGAAATCGCACTGGCAAACGCACCCTATATCAGTGTTTCTGTGAACTCCTTGGATAGCAGCATTTAACAAACTTGATGCTGAAGAGAAAAAAAGAGCAAAAATTACCGAGTATGGGTGATATTATAAATATGAAAAAAATAAAGGAAGTGATGAAATGGTGCCCCTCTAACTACGGCTACATACATCCATCAACTATATTTTCTGTCTGTCTGCATTGTCAAGTGGCCGGTTTGTACTCTTATATATAATATATATATACATACACAAATTTGAGGCACTCGCGCTTCACTTGAGTATTTCCATTACTGCTATATTACACTTCTTCTCCACTACATTATCGAGGAAAATATTGGACTCTATACTCCACCATATTTATTTGATACCAAATTAAATGTACTATTTTATTTGCTTCTAATCAAATCAATTATTCTTAATTTGAATGCTCTTACTTCAGTTATTATATAAACGAAAAGTTGGGGATACAAAGGAATCGTCATTGTGTCGGCCAACACCTCCGCCACCAACATAGAACCTTCGTGTTAACGCAATGACTTAAAAACTATTTCATGGATCACTTTAAGATTTTATATCCATACAGACCTTCATATAAATCCTTTTGGGAAAGGTTGAATGTATATTTCCAACACGCGCTTTATGTTCAAATGTTTTCGACGTTGATTTCTCAACAATTGGTCCGATCTAGTCCAAATTTGGTGCCTATGAATCGACTCAAGGAGATCTGTCTTCTGTACATTTTGTTTTACCTACTAGTTCATTTTTACACATCAGGGGGAGCTTTTTGCAGAAAACACTTTCACGGACATAACTTCCTAACCATCGGTCTAATTTAGTCCAAATTTTGTGCATATGAATCGACTCGACTAAATCTATCTTGCTTATCATTTTACCAATATTTTTATCTATTAGTTAATATTTTACTCACATCGGGGCACCTTTTTAATAAAAATACTGAGGAAATAATTTAACCTTTAATTTGAGGAGATTATCATACAAATCGGTGCGCGGATCAATCGTACGGCCGATTGATCAGCGCCGGCCTCGCTGAGGCCAGTTACACGCATGCCGGTACACGCACACCAAGCGTCAGCTACAATGGCTACAAACATCTGACAAGCAAAAGAGAAAGCATCAGAAAACATAAGGCTCGCAATTTGTAACACCAGTAAGGACATAATAACCTTTTGGGGAACAACCCGAAAACATTTGGCACAAACATTATAATCACACACTTCAAATTTGATAACCCCGAGGAACATACCAAGTTACAAGAAGCTATCAATGGCAGAGCGGCTAAAGCTAGCGACAGCCATGAACACTAAAGTCCCTGAATAAAAGCCAACATATAATGGACTGAACATGGCTTGAAAAGTATTATTTTCACTTTGAAATGTCATACAATTGTTTTAAGGAAGGGGTGGACGGAGCTTACATTAATTTCAATAGTGTATGTATTTCACACATACATATGTATTTCCGGTCAGATAATGGAAACTGGAGTACCTGTCTACTGTCAGACCTGAAGGTCACCATCAGCCAAAAGTAAGTACTCTGGACTGACTTTAGTGGTCATTTATGTAGAGTGCTGGCAGTGCTTGATTGGCAATAAAGTAATGGGTAAAAACTGCTGCTATTATTGGTATCAGGATAAAGAATATCAGAAAATCTAAGGAATTAATGGGATAATTATCCTAACTAAAATCTGACCAATAGAGCAGAAAGTAATAAATCCATCAACATTTACTGATAATTTGAGAAATGTGTTATAAAAAAAGAACTTTGCCACCAGCTTTTATCAAATATATATAGGGCCGTCACAATCTTGACCTTATAGTTGATAAAGAATTAATAATTTCACAGAAATAAGTGTGAATGCCCATTTAACTTACCTTTTTCTGCCTATTTTAGCCCATCATCATAATTGTAATTACAGTGTAATAAACCAGAAGCACCTTACGAAGAAGACATTTATAATCATTGTTTGTATTTACATTATTGCTTAAAAGCTTCAGTAATAGCTAGTCACCTGAATGGACTAGTGCCTAGCGCCAAATACAACAGTTTGTACAGGTGGTGGCGCCACAGAGAGTTTGTTAGATTTTTTTTGTGATATTAGCAGTTTTGAACTCGGCTTTTTTGCAATAAATTAGACAGACAATCTGTCCCCTCTCTCAGTTCATAGGTTTGTTGAATAGTTAAGGTATTACAAAGCTAAAACGCAAATTACTAAAAAATTATTCTCCATTCATACCAGAATAAGAACAGTTGGTTTTACTCAGATAGTTGGAGTAGATTTAAAAAAAACAAAACAAGATCAGATAACCATGTAACAATTCTTACAGGCCAATGGTCAAGCATATCTATTTAACATCTATAGATTGAGCTGAATCAGTCTCTATAGGGTTGGCATAATTGAATGCTGACATAGCAAGCTTGTCTAACTGCTGCCTGGAGGCAAACCATATTTGTTTCTTGATTTTGCTGCCATCTATTCAGAATATTATAACTAGTGGTAATAACTTTAACCTATATTTTTTTTACCAGCGCGAGAGAAGAAAGCACCCCATAACTGTATAAGAGCTTAAAATCAAAAGGGTGGTTTGGACTTTCCCTTCTAAACATAGGTGGACTGTAGAGGCAACACACACACACACACAACCAACTCTGGAAAATATTGCTCATGTGATTGAAGACTTGTCTTTCAAATATGGCTTCAGACACATAACGAAACATTCAGAGCAAAAGAGGGAGGTTCAGGTTTGTTAAAATGTGCATCTTAAATTTAAAAAATTGGATACTTAGTATGAAAGAGAGCCATCAGATAGACAAAAAGCTTGACTCAGAACATATCCTCTACGTGTCTTTCGTTCAAACATTGGACTAGGGTTAGTCGTTTGTCTGTGTCTCTAAGGTTTCACATACAATTGCCAACTTTCTTCGTGTTTACACTGACCAGCAGAATGAAATTAATGACTATTAATCCCTCGTTCATCTGTTGGTTCCAAATATGCTCAAATGAAATTAGATTTCTAATGTAAAGACGAGAATTTGGTGAGTTTTCACGTTTGAAAAGCAGGAAAAAGTAATAAGCTGGTGTTTGTACTTGTTATATAGTCGATTAAATAACTTTCTATCCATGTATTCCTTCATCTCCACCAGTGGTTTGAGCTCTTGAACTCACCATATGCTTGGATGACGGTTTAATAAATCTAACGTTGTAGCATATCAAGTTACCTCCATAGATTATTGAGGCTTTAGGTTACTTTTTCTGGGCTTTTCTGACTTTTGGAAATATTTCTAAAGAGTAATAGGAAATAAAAAATCTTCATTAAACAAACAATGTTAGTTGAAATACAGTGGAGCACACGTTAAGTAACTTAGGTAAGTGGGCTAACTCACTCGACAGGTTGGTTTCCTCCCGTGAACGAGGACACCGTCACCAAGATCTGACGGTTAGTTCACGTTACTCTTGTGTTGACTGGAAGCCCTTCCGGGGGTCGCGTGTACTCACTGCTTTCAGTCGTCCTTGTTAGTCCAAAGTCACATCAAACACCCGTATACAGGTAAATAAATCCATATGTTTTTTATCCAGTAGTTAAAAGTCCACTTTCCACCGCTGATTGTTACTGCTTTCACTCCGGCGACTGCTGTAGACTGCTGCTCCAGTCAACCGACTACCCATGTGACGCCGTTCGGCTCAGACTGGGGCGGAGACAGAGACTCTATATCGCGCGCACACACGTTAAAATATCCAGTATATTTACGAAACTACGGATTTAAGGACAAGTTCGATATATTTGTCAAGGCCTGAAAACCCACATTGCGAGGACCCTAATGTTTTTGTAAGGATTATTAATCCTTAGATGTTTTTGTAAGGGGTCGTCGGACTGAATGTGCCTGTCTCCGCCCCATTACATTTAATATTATTGTTTTTATAAGTCTAGGAGAGAGTGCAGTGGAGTTTATAACTACATGGTTCAATACTATCTTGGCGAGTGAGAGGATGACTTAGTGGAAGATGGAGGAAAAGTATAGTGGTGCCCATTTGGGTGTGGTAAAGAGCTGTAGCAACTACAGGGGTATAAATCTGATGAGCCAGACAATGGAGACCTGGGAAAGAGTAGCGGAAGCAAGGTTAAGAAAATAGGTGAAAATATGTGAGCAGCAGCATGGTTTCATGCCAAGAAAGAGCACTACAGCTGCTATGTTTGCTTTGAGAGTGCTGATAGAGAAGTACAGAGAAGGTCAGAAGGGGTTGCATTTTGTCTTTATGGATACAGAGAAAGCGTCCGACAGTACCGTGGGAGAAATTGTGGTATTGTACGAGGAAGTCTGGAGTGACAGAGAAGAATATTAGAGTTGTACAGGATATTGGATGAGAGCAGTATGACCGGTGAGTTGTGCAGTAGGAGTCACGGATGGATTAAAGATGGAGGTGGGACTGCATCGAGGATCAGCTCTGAGCCTCTTCTTGTTTGCTATGGTAGATGGGCTGACAAATGAGGTCAGACAGAATTCTCCATGGACTATTAAGTTGGCGGATGACATTGTGATCTGTATTGAGAGGAGGAAGTAGGTGGAAGAAAACCTGGAGAGGCGGAGGTATGCACTGGGGAGAAGAGGAATGAAGGTCAGTCGCAGCAAGACAGAATACATGTGTGTAAAGGAAGGGAGGTAGGTAGAACATTGGCGATGAAGGAGAAGAGGTGGAGAACGTGCAGGAGTTTAAGTACTTGGGGTCAATTGTTCAGGGCAACATTGGGCGGGGAGCACTAAACCACTACCACTAAGTGGGAGTGAGACCAGCTCTCCTGTATGGTTTAGAGATGGTGGCCCTGGCCATAAGACAGGAGGCAGAGTTTGAGTTGGCAGAGTTGAAGATGATAAGATTATATTTGGGAGTGACGTAGAGCACAGGATTAGAAACGAGCACATCAGAGGGATAGCCCAGGTTAGACGTCTTGGAGACTACGTAAGAGAGGCCAGATAAAGATGGTTTGGACATGTGAAAAGGAGGGTTAGTGGATATATTGGTTGAATGATGTTGGAGAAGGAAATGCCAGGCAGGAGAAAAAGGGGAAGACCAAAAAGGAGAGAGGACATGCAATTGGTGGGTGTAACAGAGGAAGGTGCAGCAGACAGGTTAAGATGGAAACATTCGATCTGCTGAGGCGACCCCTAAAGAGAACAGCTGAAAGTCGAAGAAGAAGATATATAATTATTTTTCTCTCAGAACTAAATCGCCTTTCTGGGGGCTTTATCATGCTCAAAATCTCATGAAACTCTTTGGATTCGACTATAGAGGGAGTGGCAATATGAATCCACAGCCCCCCCCAGAAATTTTCAGAGGACCCTGTGCATTGGACTTATTTTCTGTTAGAATACTGGCACTTAATACACATGTTTATATTTGCAGGATCTACCAAGAAGTCGGCCATTTTGAATCAATTAAACATTTTTGGGCTGGTTTCATTTACTGTTACCAGGGGTTGTACTTTCACTACTTTTCTCCATAAGTTCGAACAAAATCAGTGATGTATATGTTAAAACCGTAAATATTTTTAGTTTGCAAAAGCTTGCGTTTGATGAACTGTCTGTACAGTAGAGGGCGGGGAATATTAGCATCTCACCATAACACACAAAATTGGTCATAACTCTGCTGTACATGGTCTGATCTGCCCAAAACGTCCTGTGTTGTATAAAAGTTCCTTCCCGAAGGCAGCCGAATTTTAAAAAAAGAGCTTCCTCTTAGTTGCTTTGACACTAATTTCATCGCACCACGTAGTGGTAACAGGAAATTACCTGTTTTACACGTTGACGCTCTATAACCAGCCCGTTAACCCCACACATTTCACAATTCAGGAAGGCCATAAGAGGTTGGTCATCCATTGTCGGGAAGGAATTGAGTTATTCTTTTATAATGGTGTAGGCATGGAAGGGAGGACATTTTTGATGACTCACTACAAAACATGAGATCATCATAACTCAGCTGTACGTGGTCCGATCTGCATCAAACCTGTCTTGATTGATGAAGGTCCTGCCCTCAAGATGCCTAAATGAAAAACTTAAGGTTTTTTGATAGTGCCACCTAGTGGCATCACAAATTAATAAGCGTTACACTTGATTAATTATTACTAGCGCGTTGATGCAGAAGACCACAAACTTGTCCGCAAAAGTCATTACAAGTTGATGTCACCGTGTTGAACACGATATAGATATTTGATACTTGTCAAATTGTTAGATTGTCAGTGCAAATTCGTAGCCAAAATGAATTGAATCTCGATTAGCGCCCACAACTAAATAAAAAATGGAATGGTTACTGTTGGTCAGTCCACTACAGTGGTCGACAATGTCACATCCATCACTAATACTGAAAGTTTCCAGTGACAACTCCTAGACAGACCTCTAAAATAACAGTACGGGATCTACCCAACGCTGTTTTCCCCGACAGCAATGCTAAATTCCAAAAAGCGCCCAATCCCTTGCATTATACAGGCAATCCTCCTGATTGAACTCCTCGAATTAAATGTGACTCATTCGTGATGTCGAATAGTCCATATGGACTCAACCTAACTATTTCAATGACACCAATATGCTTTAAGATAAGATGCCATAGTGACCAAATAATGAGCTAAATTTAGAATCTATTGGATTTATGAAAAGAAGACTGAGAGTCGGGAAACATGCACCTAGTCATCAAAATATAAGGAAAGACAGAAGTTTGGGAGTGTAGGAACTTTAATTGATGGCACGATGACAACTAAAGGCAGAGAGATAACTGAAATGATGGATAGAAGGAGGTGTGACCAAGACCAAAGTTAAATATATATATATATATATATATATTGTATAAAATCTAAATATTATGTATATAATATATAACATATAATATATTATATATTATAAATATATTTTATATACTAAACTAATGTCCTCGAGTCAATTCATATGCGCCAAATTTGGACTAAGTCGTATCAATAGTTGAGAAATTAGGGCCCAAAAACTTTCGGAGACAAATCCAACTGATCTTTCCCAAAATCAATCCAGTTCTTCCTCGCGCTAAGGTCTATGTGGAAATAAAATTGGAAAATGATCCATGAAATAGTTTTTGAGTTATCCGGTTATTATGAAGGATCTGTAGCGGTGGCGGCGGTGGCGGCGTTGGCGGCGGTGGCGGGGCTGGAGGCAGAGGTGGCACCAGCGATAATGATTCCATATTAACCCCAACTTATATGGGGATATAATTATATTGTCAATATCTGACAGCTGTCCTAAATGTCATTACAGATAAGTTGTAACAGCCTGATTTTTCCTCACAGGCTACTGTCGTAAGCATGTACATAAATGATGAAACTCTGCTGTGGATTAGGCTTTATGGCTTCTCGCATTTTAGGGTTTTAATCCTGGCACTGTTAAAAAAACCAGGATAGGATGACACGGACTGAACGGAGTGTGTGCAGCAGCACGCTGTTGTCTCTTCCACCGCCTCCCAGCATCTCAGGTGGTCAATGAAGCATTGTCTGCTCTGCGTTGGATCTCCCAGTGGTGTCTTTACAGCTCGTTCAAAACAAGGACTCCTCCTTTCCGCATAACAGCCAGCTGTGCACATGAATGACACACTCACAAACACTGAAATAGAGTTACAATTAGACACACCTTGTGGTTAAAGATCATACAAAACTGACTTAAGGACCGACTTTGGCCGACATGTAGTTTTAACTAACATCTCGCTATTCCAAGAAGTGGGTTTAAGTGTGACAGACCAGACAGACTATTTTGATAATTATACTGACTCTCCTGTCTCCAGACACTGCGCGTTGAGACCCTTTGTCTGTCAAACAGGGTTATTGTGTCAACAAGTGATAACAATCTAAAATTTTAAACCTCAGTGCAATGATATGCTTCCCTGCCAACACCAGGCATGCAGGTATGTCATTAAGCAATGTAATGTTTCTGAATACCAAATACAGAATGGTGGCTGACGAAAGAAATTGAAAGGAGCAACAAAACGCGAAGAATTAAATGGAACAATATTTAGCTGTATGGACATTGACTGAATATGTGGTTTACAATGTTTATTAGTAGTGTCCTATATGTTTTCCAAATACAGGCTACAGTAAGTATTAGATTAAAGTGTATGGCGATAAAATATCTCTAAATTTCTTTCATCTTTAGAAAACATGTATGGATTCCGTCTTGTAAAATATTTTAAAATACAATTGGTTATGAATGTAATCAATAGATATTTCAGCTTATCATATGATGATTTAACATTTTATAAGAGTAAATGAGGTGAATTACTGGTATGGTCTCAATGTATCCTTATAATGTAATCATGTAATTATGTAATGCCCTTTTATTTCTTCAAAACTGAACTCTTAAGGGTTCCATAGATATGTGTCTGGATATATGACCTGTGAACCCAAGAAGTCACAATACACCCCACGCAGACTGAAGGATGTCATTTACACACAAACAAGAAGCACCCAGCAGATCAGTGCAACCTACCCATAGGAGATAAATAATTGAAGAGTAGATACCAGAAGCTTTATGTAAATATGTTCCTGAGATAGAATGAACAGGAATAATAAAGATGCAGAGCAGGATGCCAGGCAAACCAGTTCACACTTCTCAGGGAAAGTTATAGATCAAATATTCCACATGCTAAACCTTAGAAAAACAATTTCCATCTTTTTTCTGCTACAGTAATTCTAGTTGGATGTAAAGGGTGGGGTGGTTGAAATTCTTTGTCTGCTTAAGGTTTCTCTTAGATCAGCGAACAATAGCAGCATTGTAGCTCTTAGCCCAGATCCTGCCAGTGATGTCCTTGAGTCCTGTGACTTTGGATCCCGAGCGTCCATTTGTTTGTTCCTCTAACACAACCCTAGTACTCTTTTCCTCCCATTGCTGCTAGCAGATCATAGGGCTATGTGTGCACAGACGGCTGGTCAAACACAACCGCTGACCAGACTGTTCACCCGAAAAGTAAATGCAAATATGGTGTAACTTGACCAGCACCATTAACTCTCTGCCATTTAGACCCACACACTTACAGGTGTATTTAATTATTCTTTCAAAAGAGAGCTCTGCTCAGAGTCATTTTTGATGGGATTTTTTTTTTGCTGTGTATATAAATAAATGAATAAACTCTGAATTTAGCTGCTTCATTATCCGGATCCTAGTATTTGTATTCAGGTTCATGTGCACCAGAGAAACTCGCAATAATTATTAGAAACACAGGGGGATGAAGTTTTGTTCTTGAAAACACACCAGTGGACTTTTCCCACTATTATACGTCTTTTGACATGTAAATTACAAACAGGCAATTAAATGAAATAAGGGATGGAAAAGTGGGTTGAAAGTGAGTAAATTTGAATACATTTGCTCAAGTTTTGCTCTGTAGTTATCAGCTTGAGGCTACATAACTGCTGTGAACATAAGACATTCAAACCTCCATCTGTTGGCAGCTGTGGTGGAAGCAATGAGGGAGGACATGAGACATAAATCAAAATATTTGAGTCTGCACCAAATTCAACCATTGTTTTATACCAGAAAATTCTTTCATGATATTGAAAGTGTAAAAATACTTTGCTTAGCACAATGTACATAGGTTCACTAATTTTCTGTTGTTTCTCTCTCCCTTGTGCGTCAATACTTAGGCGTTTCCCTATGACACAAACAAGAACAAAACAAATTTAACTTCTAACTATCCTGCTTTGCTTGAGGGAGAAATAAAGCCGAACACCCTATATTTAAATATTTGAAAATGATTAAGAATGGCTGTAAGACAAAATTAGCCATAGCATTATAACCATTAACAGGTGAAGTCAAAATCTCATCAGAGTGGCACCTTACAGTGCGTGGGCCATATTAGGCAGTAAGTGAACATTTTGTCCTTCATGTTGAATTTACAAATTGCTTTACGTATAGTCAGAAGACATTTAAAGTATGTCATTTAAAATAATAAAACACAAATCATAATTCTTGCAGAGCACAGCACCACGAAATAATGAAAACCCACACATAAAACATACCGGTCCCAAAGAATTTATAAAAAAAAAGACCACTTTAAAAAGATGAGAGTTTAGGATATTTTTGTAAACACTCAACAGATTCAGCTGATCTGATGAGAGCAAGGAGGTTGGCTCACAATTCAATTCTGGAGTGGTAGCAGCAAACAAGCAGTCACCTTTGTTTTGAGTTTGGTTAGTTTGGTTAGTTGTTCACTGAGCAAGAGCTGATTGGAAGGCCCGAAGGTTCTGTTAATAATGTAGATTGTCAGCAGCTGAGAGATATATATATATATACAAGCTAAACTAGGTAGAGCCTTGTAAGTCATTAAAGGAATCCTAAAAATTTATTCTCCATGCAATGGACAGCCAATGCAGTGAGGCTAAAACAATATGTGACGTCCAGTTAGACCCAATGGGCTTGTTTATTGGGTCTTACGCTGTGCTGAGATTCCTGGCAGATATTTGACAAGAGGATCAAGTGGACCCATTTACTTAATAATTTCTTTTGTAATATGAGTATGGTCTGCGTAACAATGGTATGCTATATAACCTCATTATCTGGCCAAGGGGAAACATTTACAATGAATAGAGGATGAGACTGGGAACTGAACCTTGAGATGTCCAGTTTAGTTCAAGTTCAGTTCAGGTCCATTCAGGTCCGTTCAGTTCCGTTCAGTTCAGTAATTCATTATTTAAGGTGGGAAACCTGGCTTGCAGTAAGGAGCAGAAGATAAACAACACAAGAAACAACACAGTACAGAAAGTTCTACTAAAAAGCAATAAAATAAAATAAAAATTCCCCGAATATACAATGAACACAGAAGCGATAGAAACTAAATGCAAGATTTAATCAGGCTCATTTCATGTACAAATTGACAAGAGTTATTGCCCGGCTATTAAAAGTGTTCACCCCTGTTGCACTTGAATCCAGGTTCTCTGAATTTGTAGAAAGTGTAACAAACTCGGAGTGAAGTGAGTACATTGTACAGTTCAGTCGAACTGGCCTTGCACAGGACAAGTGGCTCTGTTTGACACCAGCATACTGAGGTAATGGTACTTTACATCACTCAAAATCAGAGATTTAAGTACTTAGTACTAAAAGAGGTCATAAAGAGACAAAAGATCCCAAGTTGTCCTGTCTGGTTCACAAATTTGACAGCCGTCACATCAATATCATTTTCTTAATAAAAACATAAAACATCTCATAGTGTCCTTGCTTTCCTCAACTTGTTGAAGGATATTTTATGTTGGGCCCACATGGTCACGGGGTATGATCAGATGCCTCAATGTGAGGGACTTTTCGTGACTTCAGTTTTGAAGCACTGCATGAGTAGGTGTTTGTCTGTCTTCCCTTATATTGTTGCACACATCCTCTTTGCTGAAGCCACAGGATCTGATTAAGACAAAAGCTATGGAGGATGCAGAAATGAAAGTCCAAGTTTGTTTGTGTTTTTATCCTGACGGACTTGGAGGAGTCATGGACACACCCTACAACTTGCAGTTGTCTGTACCACCATCTGATTCAATATTAAGTCTTGGCTTTTTGATTTTGTATTTATTTAACAGTTTTATAAAGCCTTTTTGGGCTTCATAATTACAAAAATCTGCTTTAGGATAAGATTACAGTGGTCTGTAGCCCACTACTAATACCAGCTCTGTACATCTGTTCATCAATGAGGTTAGATAAGCCCCACATCTTATTCAAAGAACTGTCTGAACCAAGTTACCTTTGTAGAAAAATGCAAAATGCTAAAACCTTTATGCATTTCCTTTTAATCTAAGTCAAGTGACGTATTTATTGCTATGGGATACCCTGTATCCAACTTGGCTGACTTGATTTATGATGGAATTGATTACTTTTCTTACACAGCAAAACATCAAGCAACTCCAACAACAAAAGACACGGCAACCCGAATGACAGTGCTAATGGTCGAACAACAATGAACAACAATTGATGTTTGTTTTGTAAACTGGTGATCAGTTTTAGAATGGCAGTAACTCTTCTCTGTTAAAAATCTGTTAAGTGTATGAATATATTCAGTGCATCTTTATGGTCTTTAAAGAAAAGCTTCAGATTGTATTATACTCATGATATCATGTTTCTGGGACGATCCCTTTCTCCCTTCTTAGCCTCCTTCATCTATCCTATATCTCTCTATCATAATGTTCTGATGAGTGTGATGATGATGGAGTCACAAACTCTCACACTTACCTCCAATCAGACTTCTCAGTCTAACCCAGAGCTAAATTGCAGCTGTGAGACCTCCCCTAGACAAAGAGTCTGGATCAAAGAGTCAGATTTTGGCCCAACAAAAGAGGTGGTCACATGGTTCAGTCTTTATGGTTCATTTGAAAGCAGGTTACTGTAACCAACACACAACAGAGGAACTAAAGACAAGAAAAAGAGGAAGAAGTTAATGGTCATGAGATCATGAGGCAAGGAGGAAACTGGGAATTTTTTGATGATATGGTCCAATGAAGATATCTAAATCCACCTGAGAAAAACATTTGATGTCAGACACTCCTCTCAACAGTGTGTTCAGTCATTAAGTAAAGGGAGATGTTTAGTAGGTAGATGTCCACATCGACGCCATCTGTCATGAAAAGTTCTTGTAAAATTACAATATGAAACTAATACAAATCGGAACAAATGTTTACAATGTATCAAAAAATCCAAACCTTGATTTGGGCCTCGGTTCAGACTTTCACTTGTGCATTTGACCTGCAATCCTCAGAATTCTGAGCAGATTCAGCAAGCTACACAGCTATCATAACTAACTAGCTGATTCACAAGTTACCTTGGCAACAGCTCAACAGTTCATCTGGAGATTCCAGAACCTTGCAGAGAGATGACGCACAGCAGCCAGAGGATATCAGAAGAGGAACCAGGGGACATTTTTACCAGAAAATATGATACGATTTCTGCAAAATGATGATATTGGTGGCATGTGTGATGATCCTGTCTGCTTAATGAGCTTAACCTACAGTAGAAACAGGTGATCAGCTGTCAATGTGACAGAGAAAAGAAGTGCACCGAGACCTTTTTGGATTTAAATTCTAACAGAATGTTGCTTTATCACTTATTGACTGTTCCTGTTCTTATTGACACATGCAAACAAGCACGTCAATTTTACTTCAGTGTAAGTAAGGGTTCTCTAACTCAGGGGCCATAAATGGGATGCTCCTTTGTTTTTCCACAAAGGAGCCAAATATGTGTCGAAAATCCATGCACTTTAGGGGATGGATAAGTTTTTTGATGGAGCCAGTACCACTCTGGCCCCACCCACAATTTTTTTTCCTATGCTGCCCTTAAGAGGAAACGCCTATGCCTACCAAACGGAAAGAACCTTTCCGAATTAGACTTCATTCCTTTGTAAGGAGGTAGTCTACTGTAAATCCTTTCGGAATGCCTTTCCGATTGCCAGTCGCTGCATGTAAATGCTGTATCGGAAAGCTTTCTGTTTGAGTTGTATCTGCGCATGCCCAGGGTAGTGACTTAATGCTCCGCTATGTTTTTTCGGCGCCGGGACGCATTTTAAATACGGCGACCTCAAAACAGTACCGGTCTGCATCGGAGAATGATTTATTCACTGCCACTTCTAAATATTTTAACATATTTGTACGGTTAGATGGGCGAAAAGTCAATTCCACACATGCGCTCTTTGTCGTATTCTTCTTCTGGGCGCTTATTGGCGATTGGCACTCAACTCACCGAAGCATCATCGCCACCTTATGAACGGGAGTTGGGATCGTCTCTGCATGTATGAAAGTGTTTCCGATTAGATGAATCGATGCATGTAAATACCGGGTCGTAAAAGATCACAAGTCATGTGATGTCGGTCAGGAGACCGACATTGCAATTCGGAAAGGAGAAAAGTGTCCCATTCTGGTCTGTTTAAATCACGTGTAAATGGGCTGTCATCTCCATGCCAATGATGCGCTGCTAGGCTGTTACTAGGTCACTGACACAACAAACCTGGCGTGAACTTTCAGCTGTCGGGGGAATGTGCAGTAGATATGTCTGTATATCTGGTTTTGATTACATGATGACAGGCTTGAATGAGAGGACAAGACCAACTGGTTTGTGATATACCAAATGCCATTTATGTTTTCTCCTTATGAACCTTATGGGAAGGTATCAAGATACTGCAAACCAAAACTCACATCTAAATTTATCTAAATTGAATCACACAAAAAAACACACGGGTAGCTGAAAAGGAAGAAAGTCTGAGTCACTCAATGAAGACACAAACATTTAATAACAAATCAAAGTAGATTGTTAGAGCATTTTCTGATCTGAATACTGCCAGGATGATCATCAGATTCTTGCTGCAGATTCAGTCCTTCAAGACTACTTTGAGACCTCAGACTGAAAGTGTTCCAGGAACCAGCTACTGAAAGCCTGCACATTTGCATTGAGGATTTAGAGACTGGGTTCACAGAGAAGTGCATAAGTGCATTAGGGGCGGCAAACTGAAACCATGGCTGACGGCAGAGACTCTTGCACTGCTGATGGTACAAGACGCTGCTTTCAGAGGACAGAGCAAGACATCAGGGTATCTAGGGCTGAGCTTTCTTGTGCCATCAGGAAAGCAAAATGCCAGTTTGCACAGTGGATATAAAAAAACAAAAACGTATGAAAATATGACAGGGCATCCAGGCCTTAACAGACTACAAGAATTTCTGAACCATTGGTTCCATCTAGTCCACATTTGGTGCATATGAATCAAGTCCAGGAGATATATTCTTTATAAATTGCTTTTACTCAAATGGGTCATATTTAACTGACTAGGGGGAACCTTTCACCAAACATTGTTTTTCAAACATTTTCTAACCATTGTTTCAATTTATTCCAAATTAGGTGTATATGTAGGAAATGATATAGCTCTACATTGTATAAAGTGAACTGGCGAAATTAAGCCAGTACATGACACAAAAATATTTTTTCGTTTTTTTATTCTGAAAAAATAAGAATTGTGTGGCTCAATAATTAATACAATAAAAGTTATTAAAATAGAAAAATATTCCACAAAAGTCTTGTCTTTCCTGGACTTTCCACACTGTTTGCTTACAAAGAGCCAAGTAACTGTAGTCCACAGAAACAACTGTAGAGGCCTTCCCACAAACTGTCCAAAAGTCCAAACAGTTTATCAGGAAATTCACAAAGGGAACGCTAATTAGTCCCGTCTAAACAGCAACAGACTGCCTCTTCCTCAGTATAAATGGCTAGCGTCCTCCAGGGAAGCAGCACATGTTGCGATAAGACTTTGAAAAGACTTCCCTGAGGAAGTGGAGCCGGCCATACCCCAGAATCCTTTGTATCCACAGGGGTACCCAGAACAAATACGCCCTCTGGTGGACTACCTAATTATTGCATCCATTTATATTTTCTACTCACATAAATATATGCTGTGTTTTACTCAGTAGAGGGGAGCTTTTGGTTAAAAACATAGTTTTTTGGACATAGCTTCCATATTGTTGGTTGGATTTTGATGTAGGCTATATTAGGATATCTATCGATTACTATTCTATCGTGTTTTACTGTAATGGCACATATTTTACTCACTAAGTAGAGCTTTTTACAAAAAAAACACAGAGGACATAAATTGACATTTAGTTTGGGGAGTTTGATCAGGGGATTGGGGACTTTTCAGGAATATACACTTGCTTTCGATGATGACAGCATAGGTCTAGTTTTTCACAGGGTGATAAAACAATGCTACGAATCTAATTAAACTAGATGTGCTACATTATTTGAGACAGTACCACAACAGTACCACCAATACTCATTTATCTACTAGTCTGCCTACTAATCAGCCAGTCCCTCCACAAAGTTGAAATTGCAACTTTCCAGGGTGTGTTCACTGTGCAATCAAGGGGCAGATGTTTTCACAGACATCTGTAACACCTCAGTGGGGCAGGTTGTCCTGCCCACAAGACCGTCCCCTTCCAAGAGCCAAAAGTGTCACTTGTTAGTCATCCCAGCAGCTACCGCCTTGTGCTGCTGGTTCCAATCACGATGAAGTACTTCCAGCTACTGGTCATGTGACATATCTACTCAACCCTTATTACCTTTGTAGCTCATTTTCTGTTTGCATATTGCTCCTCGCGAAAAGTCAGTTTGATTACACCTGTATAATAAAAACACTTAATACATACTTAATACCCATTCAAACACGAAAAAGAACACAAGTATGAAGAAACAGCACCAAATGTACTAGTTAAAACAAGAAAGTACACAAGTATGGGTGGAGGTATAACTTGAACAAAAGACTTTCACAAAGGAAACAAGGGTTTGTGTCCTGTTTGAAACCAAGAGTCAATGTTGACTCATTAAACTTATATACATGGTAGGTGTTAAGGTTAATTTACATATAACATACTGAAGAGAGTTCGTAAACACGAACACATCAACCCTGTTCTTCATTCCCTTCATTGGCTTCCCATCTCCAAAAGGATTGATTATAAGATCTCTCTCCTCACTCACCAGTGCATCCATGGCAACGCAGCCCCCTACCTCAAAGAACTACTCACCCCACTGACCTCAACACGATCCCTCCGTTCTACCCACTCATACCGCCTCCTCCTTCCCAGGACTAATATCAGCACCATGGGTGATCGGGCCTTCTGTTCTGCTACCCCTCGTCTGTGGAATGCCCTCCCTGACCATATGAGGGCTCCACAGACAACTGACACATTTAAAAAAGGACTTAAAACTTTCCTTTTTATCAGAGAGAGAATAAATTATTATTATATTTTTTATTGATGCTTTTATCTGCTTTTACCTTGTAGCACTTTGAGATTTGATCCAAATGTAAAGTGCGTTATAAATTAAATGTATTATTATTATTATTATTAACATACTTTACTTATGTCACATACATAATGCCTCAAGACTATATAATTCAAGTAAACATGATTTATTGCGACACTAACCAATTTGTTTTTGTGCCTAGTACCAACAAATATGCTTCTCACCAGGCTTCATGTTGTTGAACTGGCTGTTTGTTTTTGTTTTTTGATAATTTAACCACAGATAAAAGTTTCTCCTGTGTGTGGAAACACATAATGTAAGAGTGAAACAGTGTACTTGTATGTTACCTCCTTAGCTTGAGATGCGCAGGAGACATCATCCAGCCGATATGCCTATCAGACTTTTTTGCCTTTAACATGAACAAAAGTTGTTTTTTGGAATCTTAGCGATGATTTTTCTTAGAAAGACATCCCTTGATAGGCATCGAAGAATCAAAGAATATCTTGTTATTAAATTAATTTCTCGGCTGTAATTATATCACCGCATTATGTAATCGTCAATAACTCAAAAACTAAATCATGGATCATTTTCAACTTTTAGACCCGCATAGACCTTAATGCGAGGAAAAACTAGATTGATTTTGGAACAGTCTGGTTGTACATTCCCAACAGTAGGGGGAGCTTCATCTGTTAAATTGTCAGGCCATAACTTCTGATACCATTGGTCCAATTGAGTCCAAACCTGGTGTATAGGATTCGACTCAAAGGAGATCTACAGTATACTATTATACTCTAATAGTTCATATTTTACTCACGTGGGAAGCTTTTTATGACAAAGATTGTTTTTTTAACATACGTTCCTTAATTTTCTGTAGGATTTTGGTGCATATGAATTGACTTGAGGAGATCTATCTCTTATACATTGTGTTTTACTGTAATAGTACATATTTTGCTAACTGCCAAGTGCTTTTTACAAAAGAAAATACTATGGATATAACTTCACATTGATTACAGAAGTTCAATCAGATGGATTTGGGACTTTTTGGGGGTATACACTGGCTGTCGTTAATGACACTATAGGTCTAGTTTTTCACGAGTTGATAAACAATGGTACTAATGTAATTATACTGTATGTGCTACATTATTTGAGACGATAGTTTTTGATTTCATCAACAGTACCACCAATAATCAAGAATCTACTAATCTGCCTACCAATCAACATCAGGATAACAAGAATTAATGCAAATCGAAACAATGTGCATTCTACAGTAATTTTGTTCATAACAACTGAACCATTCATACTAGCTTCCCTACGTTTATTATAAATAGCAGTTCTCTACACTTCCTGGAAATACTGAGCACCTGTATTAAAACTCAGTAAGGTATAATTTGTTGTTTTGGTAACCATGTACTAAATTAAAGTCTTCCTTGTTCTCAATAAGACTTCCGTACCATTCAAACCAAGAAGTCACGAGCACCAAGCATCTGGACATTCCAAGTGTTTGGGGAATGTACGTCATTAAGCTTGAAGATCCAAACATCTTCAAAAGCCTTTCAGACTTTCCTCATAACATATTTCTTGGAAGCATCACCCTGTCATGAGATTAATGTTGCCTGTTTGTGGCAGTGCCATCAGGCTGAGGTTAAAAAAATAAATGACGGAAGAAACAAAGTGAAATACACTCTGAGGTGGATTCTGTCCAACCAACAGGAATGTGTTCACCCATTTAAAACGAGAAGGTGAAGCAAATAGTGAGAAATAAACAACGAATAAATAAAAGATGAAAAACCCACAGATAGATATCCCCTGTCTCGCATGACCTCTTGTTGACCTATTGCAATATCTGCCACCAGTTCACCAGTTGTGTCCAGTTTGCTTCTCCTGCGAATAAGTCATGTATTTACAACAATGGTTTGAATATGAGAGAAGACTACCATGAAATCAGGCTTTGTAACACTGCATTGTGTTGTTTTATTCCTGGAAGTGCAGGTGAGGAGACACTATTACCCGAGGTCCAGTATTAGTTAGCATACAACATTCTAAAACCAAACACTTAAGGTAGCCTAAGCAACATGTATGTGTGACAAATTAAGAAAATACGAATATATTTCAAAGTTGTTTGCATCACATTCGTAGTAAATTAGTTATCATAATATGTGATTAGGTTGAAAATATCAGTTATAAATAACATTTATCATAATTGACTGAAATTTATGAAAATGTAAAAAGGTGATCAGTCGTTTATCTGAGATCTATTAATTGGCCTGAAGCTGACAGCCTGAGATTGTTTTGTTATTAACTTGAATATAAAGCCAAGATCGTTGTGTTGGAATCCACTGATCGGAGATCCATTGCCTTTGTCTGCGCCCGCATATCCGGGAGAAAATGCAGTAATTCCTTCCTTGACTAAAGTTATCAATCAATCTTTATTTATAAAGCGCCAATTCAAGAAAACAGTTGCCTCAAGGTGCTTTGCAGCACGTTATGGCTTTGGAAACACCATCTTTTCACTGTCGACATTATTTCCCCCCTTTTTCGGGAATGTGGAGATAAGAACAGCGTTAATGAGTTGTTTATAACTTTTTAACATTTTAAGAGTGTCCAAACAGTGTTGTTGTGATTAAGAGTACATTTGTGTGAAATAGTGTGGAAAACAGTTAAGTTTTAGTTTTATTTAAGATTTTTTTTAAGGAACAAACAACAATTCTGAGCAGCAACAACAAAGTCAATAAAATAAATAAAATAAATAAATAATAATAAATAATAATAAATAATAAAATTGAAAAAAAACATCAACATAAATCAAATTAGATTAAAAGGGAGGTTAATAAAAAAGTGTATCATAAGTAAATCAAGCAGTCTCGAGGCACTTCTGTTATTATATCTTTTTAAAGATCATTTTTTAAAAGCAACAGAACTTGGAACAACCTTGAAACGTCGGAATTTATGTATGTAAAATTTAAGATGTATGTTTTATTGTTGAAAACATTCAATTGTGTGTGTGCGTGTGAAACCACCGACATGATAAGCAGCATCACATGAGGGTGTGTTGAGCGTAGACACCATTTTGTGTTGAATGTGATTTTAATTAAAAAATTTGCATTAATTTAAGTATGATTTGTAACAGCTTTATACACTTTAGTGACTTTTAAAATTTTATTGAGCTCATGCTACTTTTATTTGATAGTTGCAAGTAAGTAATCCGATAACTTTAACTGTTAATTATGCAGCTATTAATTGGGTATATGCACTCCACCTCCTGTAACTGCCAGGAGGTGTAAATTGTTTCATTTGTTGTGAAAATAGTTTTCCTAAAGTTGTCTCTGAGGAAACACCATCTTTTCAATGGCGGGATTATATCTACCCCTTTTCCAGGGACGTGACATTAGCATTACTATTGATACAATGTGTACATGATAATATTATCCTTTAGCTAAAAGTCTCAGAAGTGAGAGAAACATCACCATTTACAGTCTTTCCGTTACACTGCAATACATCTTTTTTTTTTTTTACCATTAAGAATTAACTTTAATTGTTTTAAGTGAACTTTACTAGAATCAAAAACATTTCCTTAGAAAATGGCCTTCTATGGTAGGAGTGCTGTTAATGTTTGGTGTAAAAACAGCAGGTTCAAATAATTTGACTGCGGTTTCTCCTGTGTCTGTGCTCAGTGAAGGGCCGTGAACTTCACAAGGTTTACAAAAACCAGGCTGGCTATATTTCTCAGCAAACAGAAACCAGAACCTTTGGAGTAAACAGTTCTCAGAATGAATGCTGGTGGAGTAAATCACCACAGGAAGAGAAACCATTTCAGTGGGAGTCTTTTTAGTTTCATTATTCTAAGTTTTTGAGTGTGTAGGCTAAACATGTTCCTTTGCTCACTTCTGTTTCATGGTCTGCATTAATGTCCAAGTTCTGCTTTAATCCTCACATGTGATGACTTCACATGTGCATTCTTGAAATGTGAAAATAAGTCAAAAAAGCAGCAGAAAACACATATAATAAATGAATAGTTAATAATAATAAATGCCCTCTATACCTAGTCTTTTACTTAATTTGAAAAACTATATTTGCCTTGGATTTTTCTTATTAAACGCAATTTGAGTTTTATATTACGCCAGTTTTGATGTTGATCCAGACTTTGACCTTAAAAATCACAAAATATCACAACAATATCCGTCTCTGTTGGTAGTCTTGATATATGAAAGGATCCGATCTTTGTTTCCATTTTAAGAAGTGGGATGAATGGAATAGGAAATTCATCTAGTTTGGTTTGTATAATTCAATGCACAAATAATTAACTGTTTCCAGGCTCAACATTGGCTCTGACTTTGGGAAATGCATTCTATGTCTACTGTCCCACTGAAAATATTATCACCCTGAGTGACTTGGATGCAGATATTTATTCATTTAATTTATTAATTTCAAATTTTATTGTGTGTCGGGCAATGACATTCGTTGGGATGAAGATAAATAATGTCCTGGTGGTGGCATCGCTTCAGAAAGCTGTTCTATTTGTTCTAGATGTGGACATACAGCAAAAACTAATCAGCCACAACATTAAAACCACCCGTCAAACCCGTCAAACAAAGTTCCACCTTTTGCTATCAAAACAGCTATGTGATGTATTTGTGTTTTCTGACACCTTTTTATTGGAACCGCTGATAACTTTTTCAGATATATTTGTTACAACAGCTCTGCTGTGGGATCTGACGACAAGGCAAGCCTTCACCCCTCAATGCTAATCAGTGACGCTTCCGCGCCAAGGAACTTGGTTATCTTCCTCGGGCCACTGTGGTAGGTACTAACCACTGCGGACCAGCTGTTCTGGAGATGCTCTGACCCAGGCCCTGGTCAGAGTTGCTCAGATCAAGAACAAACACATTAACATCAAAGACAAGATCTTCACTTGCTGCCTAATGCAACCTGGCAGGTTCCACTGTAACGAGATAGCCAGTGTTATTCTGACTTCAGTTGTCAGTGTTTATAATGTTTTGGCAATCAGTGGATTTTGTTGTTTAATCAAGAGGGATGGTTTTCTGTCTTATATCCTCATTAAAGTTAAATACATTTAAAAAAAAAACACACACAAGTAGAAGCTGGAGCAACAAGGGAACAATTAGTTTCATATTTCTAATAATATTCTTCCTGATGGACATTACGTGATGACCAACAAAAGCCAAGTGATATTGTCCAGTGTGCTTATTGTGTCGGCCCAGACTTTGTGGCTCTGCCAGCGACACACCGTAAGGAGCCAGGCAGTATAATCAAAGCAGGAACAGAGCAGTCAGATTGTGTTTTAGAGATTAAGGGAAAAGATGAGAGGAGCAGCACGACTAGATCACAGCATGAAACATGGCTGGAGCAGCATCAAGGTCCTTTTGTCAGGAGCCACAAACACAAGTGGTGCGAATACTGTACATGTACATACACATAAAGGGAAACGGCAGCGATATACACAAAACTAGGCGGAGGCGCTCAAACACACATTCCAGAACTTTTGCACTCAAGGATTTTTAAACAGACTGCTGCCCCTAATAGGCCACTTCCTGTGCTGTAAAACCAAAGACTCTCTCCTTCCATCTTTTTGAGGCTGTTATCAACATGTTTGTGGGTGTGTCGGAAAAGTGTGTCTATGGAGGAAATATACTGTCTTCACTTTCACAGTATCTGAGCTCACACAACATCACAGTCACCTTCAAGAGAGGATGTTTTTGTCACACAAATTCTTATATTGTTAGGTCATGATGACATTTAGGATTCTCATTCAACATTTAAACTTTTCTTCTATGAACCCATTCAGTACGAGCAGGGCAGCTAAAATGGACCATGTCTATTTGATTTTTAACCCAAGACTTTATGTTTTGAAAAAGTAGTCAGTTTAACAGTGTACCGCCATAGAGGACCAAATGTCACAATAGACCTCAAAGAAATACTCAAACATGTTGATAAATGTATTTATTCACTGTTTTTGTATGATGAGAAGATTACCATTACCCATATACACAGGTTTTGTAACTTGATTTCCTCCTCGGGTTAAAAAACTTTCAACATCAGTATGAAATACCCATCCCTTTACATCCCATTCAGTGTGAACGGTTATAATATTATGACTAATTAGTATATATATGAATTCTTGCCGGTGCAAACTAACTTCCTGATGTATCCGGTAGAGTAAACCAGAGAAGATATTAGATTATTTAGATTTAGATGTGCTGCTAGTTGGATTATGTCACCCTTTACGAGTAATATATATAATAACAAGTGCAGTCGCTGATGTGTTTGGGCAGTGAGTTCCAGCGGGAGGTCTGGTGCTTGGTCCTGAGTGGTGAAGAGGACTGTGGGAGGAAGCCAGAGTTCCCATTGAGAACCCACGCAGACACAGTAAACTCCACACCGAAAGGTCAGCAGAGATGGATTTGTATCCGGTACCTTCTTAGCTGTGAGGCAGCAGCGCTAACCACTGCGCCACTGTGCTGTTTAGAGTGGTTTTGATGAGGGAACTGGGACCAATGATTATCATGTCAGTCTTTCACAGTTGAGCTTGAGGAAGTTGATATGCACTCATGCTTTTATTTCAGTGAAGTAGTTTGTAAGGGTGGAGTGGGCTGTAGTTGTGATGGATTTTGTGGCTATGTAAAGTTGGATGTCATCAGCGTAATTAGACCATGACACCGGATTATATTTTGCCAAGGGGGATGAGGTAGAGTATAAAGATGAGAAGAGCACAGGACCTTGGGGGAAATCCTTGGAGAGGGGAGAAGTGTGGAGGAAGTGGAGTTGTTGAAATCCAGGCAGGAGAGAACAATGGCATGGTTGATGGTATTGAAGGCAGCTTTGAGGTAAAGGAGGATGAGGATGTTAAAAGGAGACCAAATTCTTAGAATCAGAAATCTGTGATCTTATACGTATGATACTTACATAGGTCATTTTTAGTTATTTGAAAAATAAATCAGCTTGACAGTATTTTTTTGCATTGCCACACAGATCTCCCATATCTATTTTCTGATTAGTTTAAAAAAATATTATCCTAACTTGGGTTAGGGCAATTTGTTAAACCAATTGTAACAAACAAACAAACAAACAAACAAACAAAGCCAGCTGAAAATAAGCACTTACGGAATTCATGAGTTTAAAATCAGGGATACAGCTGCATAAGCAACCTTTCTGAAGCGGAGGGCATGAAAAGGGATCGTTGTGAAGCTTCTGTTGTTTGTTTTGAGATTCAGTCTCAATAAGAATAATTAATTATTATTCTTAATTCTCCATTTCAGGTAGTCCTCCATTATTGCCTTAGTGTCTCTGGTTTTCATGGCCTGTGACACTTGTGACAGCATGGTTTCTTATAGTTTTATATTAAAGGATGGCTTTTGGCTCTATGTCTCCCACTGTGTGTATATATATATATATACATATACATATTCATATATATTTACATATACATATATATATATATATGATCCAGTTTACAGACCAAACTGATTGCAAGGAAGTTTTTTTATTTCCTTTCTCTGTTGGCTGCTCAATAGCAATAAGTTTATTAGTTTCTAGTAAAGATTTAGATCTGGATTAAAAGCTTGTATATATATACCCAAGCTGTTTAATCTTAAACACTTAAAGTAGCTGCCACCGGGGTACTTGTCGGAGATCAGGTTCACAAAAGTGAAAGGTAACTGTTTTTTATTTCCAAAACAATTATAAATCTACACACTTAGTGAGCTTTTCTTTTTTTTTCATGCTATTCTGCCATGTCAGTCTATGTATGACTGTCTCCCATTGTCACTACAAAACATTGGTTATAGTAAAGCTTGCTGGAATATCTGTGAATACTACACACAGGAAATCAGACTCAAGAAAAGAAAAAGGATTGGACATAAAAGTTGTGCTTTCTTGTCAAAGGAAACCCATATAAAGTAGGTGAACAACATCAAGTAAATAATGCAGATGAGAAAGCTAAGGCTGGGTCAAAACTGAACAATCTGTCAGGAGCATGAGGAAGAAGAGCTGGAATGAAAAGCAGAACTACAAACTGCTGCAGGAGCGAGAGAACACACAGATTTAATTCTCTGAGCAGCAGGGAGCAAGAGACAGAGGGAACACCAATCACAGCGATGCAGTGGGTCAGAGCAGGGGTGAGATCCACAGACAGCAGGAAGACTGAAGCAAAATCCGCTGAGTGAAAAAAATGGAACATACAATACTGATAAAGAAACATGCCCATTGATGAGATTTATCCAAAGACGTACTACTGTTTGACATCTTGGTTCTACTTTCATTCTGACTGAGCTTGAGGTTTCTGTAGGACAGAGGTGTGAAACTTTTAAGTAATACAGATGCTAAATTCAAATATTTCTAACAACAAGCAAAATGTGCAATCTCCTGAGTTTCACAGAAAGTAATGTGAAATATAAGAGTCTGCACAAATTCTACATTTCCAAAGATGTTTAGTGGGCTTTTAGGTCAACAATATTTTTTCTATGTTTTGTTCCAATCCTTAGCAAGAGTCCACTGATGTATTTCTTTCAAATTAATATCTTCTTATATTCGTTCTACGGAACCCCTCTGTTGACATTTAAGAAAGAAAATTATCTTGTGGCCACTACCTTGTTACTTCACCACGTTATTAAGTCGTAAAAAAAAATTGTTGTGTCTGTAGCAGTAGGTTGACCACTTCTGTAGAAACCTGTGTTATGTGTTGCATGGGGGACAAATAAATTAAGTGCTCAAGAGAACATTTCTGATGTTGCCATCTACACATAGCTTACAGTGGTATTAGTCCGGCCATATTCCCAAGGGTTAGCCAAAATTTAAAGGCTCGGATCAAAAGCAGAGGTCAGCACCAACAAACACAGGGAAGACACGGAAAATCACTGGAACTGTCGACACGAAGGAACAACAGAAAGAATTGAGTGCTAGTTAACAGGAGGAATGTGAGTCACGATACCAAAATTGGAAATAGAGTGGCAACATCCACAGCTACTGACGAGACATGACGCCGTATTAAGTTGGGCCACGAGATAACCTTTTTTGCAGTGCTGATCCTGAAAATCTGCAGATGGTAATGTACTTACCATCAGTAGTTTACGATTATCCCTAGAGAAACAGATTAAATCAGTTTGATGACTCTAAATCTGCTTTTTTCACTTACATATTGGTTTCAGTGTCTCTACCAGCTTTACCAGATTTATTATTATCATCACTGGTATTCTGTTAAATATTCTCTAACTATAAGTCATGACTTCACATGGTCTGCTTTTGTGGTGTGGCAAAGACAAAGATGAAATACTGCTCACATTTGAACTTTTACTGCTCTGATGTCCGAGCTGCATACAACTCATACATAAAGAAAAGCTATGGAGAGCAATGTTCATTTGAAATATGGAGAGGAGAAAGTATGAGTTCATTCTGAGAGGATAGACCAAACTGCTGCTCGATGTGTTTGTATCAAACCAGTTTTGTTTGGATGAGCTACTTTGATGCCTATAAAAGGAAATCCCTCTCCTTCTATAAGGAAAAACTAGAGCTGCTCAATCTCTCTCTTAAGACTTACAGAGACAGAGAAGCTTTTGTCTCACTCTTTTATTTGTTTGAGATGTCCTCCAGAGATTTAAAATATTCAAGGATAACAGCCAAAGACAACTGCATACCTTTATGTATTTGTTTCGCTCCTAACCGGAATTTTAGGTCTGACATACTGTGAATGAATTGAACTGATTGATGAACAGATCAACCTCTGTTTTGAAGATATGAACGCAACATTGCCATACAAACTTTTGTGCAGTTCAGACTGAAGTAACACTGCAGAGTATTTGTCCTGTGACTGATTTAGGATGAAGCCCAAAACAGAACTGGAATCATTCCAGAACAAGATTCCATGTGGTTTTGCTGTTCGTATTGCCATGACAAAGACACATATGAGCAAAAAATCAGACCTGGGCAGCATTTTTCCTGCAGTGTGAACGGAGCCTAAGAGAAGAGTGTGAGTTCACTGAGGCAAGATAGTTTTGGGCTGAGAGAATCTAAACGATCAGCTCAAACAGGCTGGAAAACTCTACAAGGCAGGAGGGATGGCATAGCTAATATGCAGTGTGCATCAGATCCATTGTTGTTGCTGATATGGAAATATGATCCATAAACTAAGTATCTTAAGCTGGACATACATATATGACCAATGACTTGATGTTTGAATTATACGAGTCATTTCTGTGTTCGCCATAATTTCAGGTTCATCTGGTTTCTTTTGTCAAGCAGGAGTCATTGTAGCCTGTCTACGTCTACCACTTTTCTACCAGTGAGAACCAGGCTTGTGCCATAGCCCGATCATAGTTGGGTCAACAAATCATTGTAATTCAGTCACGAAGCTGTCAGAGAGGTACTAGAGCCTGGTCATTCTGTCAGAGAGGTACTAGAGCCTGGTCATTCTGTCAGAGAGGTACTAGAGCCTGGTCATTTTGTCAGAAAGGTACTAGAGCCATGCCATTCTCTCAGAGAGATACTAGAGCCTGGTCATTCTGTCAGAGAGGTACTAGAGCCTGGTCATTTTGTCAGAGAGGTACTAGAGCCTGGTCATTTTGTCAGAGAGGTACTAAAGCCTGGTCATTCTGTCAGAGAGGTACTAGAGCCTGGTCATTTTGTCAGAGAGGAACTAGAGCCTGGTCATTTTGTCAGAGAGGAACTAGAGCCTGGTCATTCTGTCAGAGAGGTACTAGAGCCTGGTCATTTTGTCAGAGAGGTACTAAAGCCTGGTCATTTTGTCAGAGAGGTACTAAAGCCTGGTCATTCTGTCAGAGAGGCACTAGAGCCTGGTCATTCTGTCAGAGAGGTACTAGAGCCTGGTAATTTTGTCAGAGAGGAACTACAGCCTGGTCATTTTGTCAGAGAGGTACTAGAGCCTGGTCATTTTGTCAGAGAGGTACTAGAGCCTGGTCATTTTGTCAGAGAGGAACTACAGCCTGGTCATTTTGTCAGAGAGGTACTAGAGCCTGGTCATTTTGTCAGAGAGGAACTAGAGCCTGGTCATTTTGTCAGAGAGGTACTAGAGCCTGGTCATTTTGTCAGAGAGGAACTAGAGCCTGGTCATTTTGTCAGAGAGGTACTAAAGCCTGGTCATTCTGTCAGAGAGGTACTAGAGCCTGGTCATTCTGTCAGAGTGGTACTCTGACAGAATGACAAGCAAGGTTATTCCATCACAGAGGTAGGTTTTAGCAGCAATGAAAATGACGATGATGATGATGAAGTTGTGGCTAACAAGTGACAAATGTGCGATTAAATCTGGCAGACACAAGGTTTTGGTTATTGTCTGGCACCAGCCACTGACCTAACCAGTCCTTCCGTCTTGATCAGCAAGGTTTTGGTTCCACTCTGGTACCAGTCTTCCTGGTCAAGAACCTCGTCTCCTTGTTCAAAAGGGTCAGTTAAGTTTTCCTTTGCATGTATTTAAGGGAAGTTTAATAGAAAAATAGAGAAGTAAGTTGGGAAAAAAAGTGTTCTGTGGTGATCATAATCTCACACTACACACTTTTGTGAATTCTCCCTCTTGTTGAATGCCCTACTTTTGTTCTTCTTTCTGTTATTCACAGATGCTGTGGTTGAAAATTCAAACTGTTAAATGGAGTTTAAAGAAACCCCCGAACCACAAACAGGAAATAAGACACTTTCTGCAGTGTCTGACTCTGGTGCAACAGTGCATTCCTATCATTTACAAACTGACTGCATGTGTGAAAAACTTTTCTAACCTCTTTCCAAACACTCCTCATTAGCTATTCTCACGGTGCTGTGACAAAAGTAGACCTGTCAACACTGCTTCAGGTTAAAAAATAAAAGTTTTTTTTATTCTCTGCTGCTAGAAGCCACTTATTCCATCAGTGTCAAAGTGGATTCTGGATAGTTAAGACTGAAGATGTGACGTTTTTTTCAAACATGTCCTGAAAATGCCATGCATGTGATCAAAAATGCATCGCATGCATCGCAATATTAGTAAAATATTAAACAAAAACCTGACCTGCCTGAACTCCTGTAGAGATAGAGTCATTCCTCTTCAGTCATGTGTTGAACACAAAAGACAAACATGCAGCTTTAACTGTTAAAATCCTCCAATTTAACATTAAATCAGTGGCTCATGTCGGGATTAAACCCTTAAAGCTTCGGTAAAGAGTTTTGAAAAGAAATATTCCAAAGACTCATAAAACTTTGCAGATTAGATTGTCATGGCCCCAACAACCAGAAGACATGCAACATTTTAATGTCATTAACAGAAACCCTCGCCCTGGGGGTATTATGGAATCATCATTGCTGCCACAGATACATTGTGTTAATGCATCAACTCAAAAAATCTATCATGGATAATTTTATACCCACATAGATCTCAGGGTTAGGAAGAACTGGATTGATTTTGGGAAGGGTTGGTTGTATATATTCTGACACCAGTAGGAGCTTTATCTCCAAAAGTTTCGGGCCATGATTTCTCAACCGTTATTCTTCTTTAGAACACTTTTTCAGATGTAACTTCACATTTAATTTGAGGAGTTCAATCAGGGGGGTTGGCTGTACAACGCAAGGGATTGGGGGCCTATCGGTATATACCCTTGCTGTCAGAGACGACAGCGTAGGCTTAGTTTTCCCTATCAAATTATAATTCATATGTTTCGTTGTTGTTATTTTGTGAGCGTGTATTAATTATCTCTTGATAGAAATTATTATTTGTTGAAATACTGAAAGGCTCATTTTAGACATTTTGGAGAGCTATGACACAGGAAATCTTATAGATACAATGCTTTAGTAACTGTCTTGTAAAACATTAACATACCTGTGATATGGTGCAGTTGTGGCAGAACATGGAAAAGGTATCAATAATTGTAAATGAATTGTATTAGTATCATTACTGTGAAAAATATTATTTCAACCATACATTTACAATCACTTAAATGGGTATTCTTTAAATAAAGTACATTTTGTCGATACATTTAATTATACAAGCATCTCTTCGGTTTAATGCACAGAGCAGGCCGATATATTGTATTGCTGGAACCAGGGCCGTACTTAGGGGGGTGGGGGCCCCTGGGCTTGAGTCATTGTTCGGGCCCTACCTACACCAAAAATGATAAGCTCCAACTGCTCCAACCAGGACCTATGACCAGAAACACATGTATCCCAATGGAGTATGCTATTGGCAGAAAGCACATGAAGAAAAATCAAGGCCGTTATGTGAGGACAACAGAAAAACGTAGGAGTGCGCTATACTTGAATATCCACTACAGCACAAGAACAGCAAGTGGTCCCTCAGCAGAGAGAGAGAGAGAGAGAGAGAGAGAGAGAGAGAGAGAGAATTTCTTATGAAATTTATTCATACATTTTGGGACCATTTAGCCCGGGACCCCTGGGCTCAAGCCCAGTGTAGCCCATGCATAAGTCCGGCCCAGGCTGGAACCTTCTTTCTGTGAGGCAACTGCACTATCAACTGTACCACCTGTCCCACAGAAACATTAAAATATATAAATAATGAAGGATTCTCCTCCTTGTCTGTAGATTATTTACCGAATGGTTTATTTTTTTTGGATATCAACATAACGTAAACACTGGCTTCATTTAACGTTACCTGTTTTCCCATCCTGTTTCGTCTGTACTGCGGCTGCCATGTTGCCATGTTTGTCTTAAAGTATGATTAAACTGCAATCAGCCTCCAATTCAAAGCTCAGGCTGTATAACAGAAGTGGATTTAATGAGTGGGGGTTGTTGACAAGAGGGTGGAGTGCCCTTGTCAAAAACAAACAGTCTGTGAGTGTTGACACGAAGAGGGTGCTGACAAGATGAGAGAAGAACCATTCCACTTCTGAGTCACCCTATGCCCATATCCGTGTTTGTTCCTGTGGGGGGTTAAGTGTACCTGTTTGCACCAACATGGCTTTTGACTACAGAAGCCTCATCATGTACGTGCCTTCATAATTAAATGAACGTTTTTATGACATGTGATGTGAGGTGGGATGAGGGGGATTTCCACCGATCCACAGGCGTGGTTGGTGCATAGCGTACTTCTTCTCTGGAAAGGTCATTTCGGTTTAATGGCCCTGACACAAAATAGATCCTTTAAGAAAGTGCGAATTAAATTCATAAATTTGAATTTTCACAAATAGTTTCTAAGAAGACAGGAAAATATGAGAAATGTGTGTATGAAGCTGCCTTTTCTGAAGAAAGGCCGCCCGCTTCCATGGAACGATGATATTGTGTCAAACCAACAATGAGGGCAGCAGGGTTTGGGGTTATAAAAAAACCTTCCTACTTGCTCAAGCATTAACTCATCCTGCTACCTGAGATTTGTGACAGCAAGAGTGTTTTGCAACATCCCACATCGTTGCAGCAGCAGTTCAAACACGAGCTACAGCAGGATGTCTCCTTCCGTTTCATGTTGTTGTTATAATGGAAAAACTGAGTCACTTAAAAAAAAGAAGATTTTTGAGTTAGAGCTTTTTGATTTTATGATTAATTAATTTAATCTATAAATGCTGTGGAACAAGGAATATGATCCGGTGTTGAAAGAGTCCAGAGAGCCCTTAAAAAATACTTTAAAAGTTTGCCTTGTTAATATGTAATATTTTGTAGTATTTGCGTAAGTATATTGGAGTAGTTGACTCTAAATTTCCCGTGTGTGAGAGTTTACGTGTGAATGGTTGTTTGTCTCTATGTGTCGGCCCTGTGAAGAAATGTGACCTGTTGGTGTACCCCACCTCTCACACAATGTCAGCTGTAGCAGACTTCTGCCCCTTAGACCCTGAGCAGGAAAGGCAGTAACAGGAAAAGGGTGGATTGGCTAATATGAACCTAATATAATTAAGTAAATAATCAAAAAGTAACTAACTCACTCACTCAATTCAACAACATAATTAGTAATAGGAGAGAAGAAAATAAAGAGGGTACACATCGGGTGACTTTAGAGGTCAAATATAGGTGCCACTGAAGGAGGAAATAATACAGTAAGAGGTGAAGAAAAGTTTCTGGACCTATCAAATACTGCAGGAGTGTATCAGAATTAAAACCCAAAACCCTTCAGGTTATTTATTGGTATAGTAAACAATTGTTTGTCCGACCAAAATAGGAGCAGGACTCTGTGCAGACGGCGTGCTCTCTGTGTGTGGAGGAGGCTGGCAATGCTTGTAATGACTGTTTACTCAGACTCGCTGAACACTGCCACTATTCATCCCACACAAACACACTCAGGGCCCGGCTGGAAAAATGAACACACACACACAGCAGATATAAAGAAATACTAAACGGTGACGTCCTGCGGTGTGTTTGCATGGTTTGTCTGAGGACATGAAAAATATTATATCGGTTCATTAAATAAATGAACCAGAAATTCGATGCAAGCAAGTATTGTTTTTTTTTCGAGATGAAATAAATACATTTTAATAAGTATAATAATATTTGAGTTTTGAGCATCAAGTATTATATTCTTACTTTTCCTTCCAAAAGAGTGGTAGGGGTTACTTTTTATTTTCCCAAACCATGGAGTTATATGTTTTAGTCCATCCGCGGATCTATAATATATCTTCATGCTCAATGAAAGGATACATATTTTCATTTTGTTTTTGACTTTGTCAACTCTCACTCGCACACACACACACACACACACACACACACACACACACACACACACACACACACACACACACACACACACCATGCACACACATAAGCAGTAGGATGTGGAGAAGTTCTGAGAACTTTGAGAGAAATAAAAAAAAAACCCCAACTGAAAACCCTCTCAACCAACCACATTATAAACAAGCCTCAATATTTATTTATGATATATGAATATGTACTTCTACTTTTCATGCATACATAAGAAGTAGAAGTAGATGGAAAGATTTTGTATTGCTTAAGAGAAACTACAACAGCTCCGCCGTGTGGACAGATGGTGCAAAGAAGGTGAGCACAGAAGATTCGTAGGGCAGAGCAAATCAATCTATGCAGTGTTATTCTAATAGACCGACCTATGAGGCAAAAATGCTAATTTAGAATCCGTTTTTTTAGCTTCTAGACCACAAGAATATGGGTCAAACAGTTTTTTAAAGAAATACAAAAGAAGCAGGTTCCAAGAACAGCGTTGTAACTACACAACATTTGCATGATTTTATTATTTGCCTGACGCTAAGATACCAATAATCACAATGTAAAACACAATTTAAAACACCCATAATGTCCTGAATTTGAAAAAAAAAAAAAACATCCTACAAATATCATGTAAAAATGACACTTTTGAAGATGAGTTACATACTTTCAATTTTCCCTTTCCATTCCAGGGCACAAACCCTTCCTGAAGCGACCTGCCATAAGCATCACAGAAGTTGTGTCACAAACATTCCATACAATATTATAAACTTAAACGAGAGGATGCAAAAAGTGGTCTATATCTCCCCAAGCCCAATTACACGCTTTAAATCAATATGTTCACTCATTTTCCAAAACCATGACTAATTAACATATACTGTATAAGTTGTGCTTCTTGAATTTATATTGCCAATACGGCCATCTAAAAAAAAGTATTATATATAATCAATAGTTCTAAGTATATGGCAACTATTGATATCAAACATTTATATTCAAATGCTTCTAACAAACTATAAAAGATGAAGGTTTTTTTTTAATCGTTCAAAAATCACCTACATCTTATCCTAAATAAATTGCTTAAAACTCGTATTGGAAAATCTGGAAATATCAGATCACTGGAAACACACTAATCTTATGAACATTTTTTTTTTTAGAGATGTTTGTTCTCGTAGAACGGTGATTCGACAAACTGTGATGAACTGTAGATCCCTGTTGATCATCCTCTCTAGTAGTTTAAAATACCAGTGTGCTCCTCAAAGCCTCACTATGTACACAGATCTGTCGTCCCTTAAACCACAGCTAAATGTAAAAGCTTTTTAAACCTTTAAACTTTTTAGCACCTTGAGATTTGATCCAAATGTTAAGTGCGTTATAAATAAAATGTATTATTATTATTATTAATTATTAATAATATTATTTAACCTTAACATTCTCTGACTAAGATTCTATGGTAAGATGAAAGAGATGTGTTTAAACTTGATTTTTAAGACATTTCCCCTGATAATCCACAAAAAGATGCAAAAAGAATGATTAGTATATCAGCTGTGGACGGAATTAGAATGAACCGGAGCCAGGAAGCCGGCTCCATTGTGCTTTCTTTTAAGAGTGACCCAATCCTCTCAGTGGTCAATGGAGCTGTCTAGCAACCTCGCTTTTATTCCCATTCCCTGGAAGATATTTCTTTATTTTAGGGTATAAAAACAATACAAGCTTAGAAGCCTCTCTATGTCACTCATCATGGGGTGATCATTTACTTTAATGGCACTGAAGTATATCTCTGTCCCTTCCCTCCTGCATAACCCTTGGGACCTGATTTCTCACGCTCTTAGTTAGATGGACAGAAGACAGAAATGAGGGTGACAGGAGGCAGATGGGGGAGAGGTGTTGTAGCACCAGAGGAAGATTTGAGCACTTAAAATGACAGTGATGGGAAAGCTAAGTAAAGAGATTAACACAGTTAGCTCTGTTATGTGTTCCCCCTCTCCAGCTTCATCTGTCAAATCCCAAAAGGATTGGCATTTAGGAGCAAGTTTGGGAGTTTACCATGTATGCAACCGAACCTGAAAGGTCAGCAGGACTCTTTATTTATACCACAGGCCTAAAGAGGAAGAAGAATTTATATAAAAAAAAAGTTTGGTTCAGGACAGACAACTTTATTCAACCCAAAGGGGGAATTCATTTATAGCTACTCCAGTTCACATTCAATCTTACAGAAAATCTAGATATTATAGTTAAACTGTCAGAGGGAATTTATTCAAGGCATGGGAAAGAAGGAGCGACAAAGAAAAGAAAAGAGCCAAGGAGCTTTGCATATTTAGGTATACTTGTACAAATGATTTAAGACATGTTACCCACTGTCCTCTAAATAGTGGAACTATGGGAGCATTTTTTTTCACAAGATCTAAAATAAATCCTCAGTTTAATGTCAGACTTGCAGGAAAGGTTTTGGGTTTCAGATTTTAGGTCTGATTCCACTATAGATTAATGTAAAATACAATACAAATAGGAACAAGAAACCAGTAGACAATGGTTATCCGTTTTCATGACAGCAAAGGTAAATCCCCGAAAAAAACCCCAATCCCCTGCATTTTACAAGCAATCCCCCTTATTGAATGAGGTATCCACAGTATTTTGGGGAAAAATAAGTTCCCCTAATTAGCAAAATATGAATCAGCAATACATAATGAATGAATTAAACTTATATTCAAGATAGATTTCCTCAGGTCGATTCATATGCACCAAATGTAGGCTAAATCGTACAAAAGGTTGAGAAATTATGGAGTGAGCTCCCCCTAGTATCGGAAATTTACAACAGACCTTTCCCAAATTCAAACCAGTTCTTCAGTATCTTCCTCGCACTAATGTCTATGTGGGTACAACAGTCGAAAAATATCCATTAAATACTATTTGAGGTATGACCAGTGTATTTTGTACTCCTCCTACTGGCTAAAATATGAACTACTAGAGTAAAATATGACATTTAATAAAAGGAAGACCTCCTCGTGTCGATTCATATGCACAAAGTCTGGATTAAATTGAAACAATGGTTTAGAAATTATGGCCTGAAAACCTTTGGATATAAAGCTGCCACTAATGTCCGAAATACACAGCCTACCTTTCCCAAAATCGATCCAGTTCTTTTTCCCACAAAGGTCTATGAGAAGGTCTATGAGAATTTAAATGGGGTCATTAAAATAGTTTTTCTGACTTATCATGTAAACATGAAGTATCTACAACAGACAAAGCAGACACGGAAGAGGTGATGATATTTTATAATATACCAGACTCTTCGGGGACATAACAGAGTTGAATAAATGGAATACAGATTAGAGAATGAATAATTACTAAATGCTTTTAACATTAAAAGAATGCAATCCTCTTTATTAGGTGTTGTATCATAAAGTTATGTATGTTGTACAGTATTTAATAATAACCACAACTGTGTAATCCCAGAACCTTTACTGTTATATTAATGCGACGAAACACCCTTGTTTTAATTGTCAAAGATACAATTATTCAGTTCTTCCAACAATAAAAAAATAATGCTCTTCACTAAATCCATGTTCCATTTCTCAGAGTGACAATCAAAAAATAATTGCTTGAATTTGATTGAATTACTGATTTACTTTTTTTTATTCTGTTCTACATGAACTAATCTATGACAGACTTTGAGTCCTGTTTTTACTGTGAGATTCACTTAACACTATTAAATTGTATCGAATCAATTCGCTTTTATAGGTTTAACAAGTTTTAATTTTTAACTAATATTATTAAATTTGGGAATAAGTCAATTTGACATTGAATTGAACAACTCAGAAATTTTATTTTTCTGGCGTATAGCTCTTTTAAGTCAGGCCTCCCTGTGGAAGATGTCAACTTTTTTATACATAACTTTACTGAATTGGTAAACATTTCATTTGCTTGCTCTTGTTTTAATTGTCTGTTTTTTCATTAAGCATCACTGCTTTCAGAATAGCCTTGATGACCTTTAATAACATTATTATTTTATTTATATACGACAGAAAATGAGGTGAAAAGGCTATCTTCTCTACAACAACCATTTAAATGTCTTTTACAGTTTATTTATGGTTTATTTATGTTTATGTCATTTCAAACATATGCGAATCACAACTTCTTTACCTTCACTCCTGCAGGCGGTTTGAAATGTGCAGCAGGTGCAGCACCTTGTGTTGTGTTAAAGAGAGTTAATCTGTAAATCAGATTGGGAGCATGCCATCTATCTGAATCTTCTAGTGAGAAGCGTCTGGACCATATGGACCATCTGGCTGAGGGCATGACTGTAAAATCACAACTCCTCCTGCTGGTAAGAGGATAAAGCTTTCAGTGCTGTGTTGGTGTGACAGGATAGTTTGTGCTAATCTTCAAAAGTGCCCTGCTCTGATCTTCTCCTGTTATTTGCTTAGGAGGTCAGTGGACTGACATGCAGGACTTGCAAAAGCTGTGCTCTGCTTCAGGCTGGTTGTGAAGATATTTTTGTTTTTTGGTATAAGCAGAAAGATGGCAACCATGTACCGCTCGGCGTCTCTGGAAAATAAGGAACTGATGGCTCTGTATGGAGGAGGAGGAGACTGTGTGTTTGAAGAGGAAAGTGTAAATGAGGTGAGATCCCTCAGCTCAAGCTTTACATTTAATTGAAATATGTTAAACATTGCATCAAAAATGTGGAAATTAGCAATACTCTAGCAGGAAGCCATTTCAATCCAAAGAAACTTTGGATTCTGTCAGCACAACAGTAAATTCTCCTTCTTTCCATTGACTTTCATGGAAAGAAGGAGAATTTACTTAATGAGTATGCTACAAAATTTTTACATATTAACGAAACTGCTTAAAGTAGACCATAAATAAACTGTAAAAGAGATGGAAGTGGTTATTTTAGAGAAGATTGCCTTTTCACCATATTTTCTGTTGTACATAAGTAAAATAAAACTTCCCAGCTCACTGTGTTAGCCGACATCCTCTCATAATGTTATTAAAGGTCATCAAGGCTATCCTGAAACACTGATGCTTTATGAAAAAGCACTAAAATAAGACATTAAAACAAAGGTGAAAGACAATACAATAAAACAAGAGCGAGCAAAATAAAAAGTTTACCAATTCAATAAAGTTGTATATAAAAAAAAGAAAGAAATGCAAGTAAAAGTCACAGACTCAGAACAAGTTAAGAATCTTCTTAGTAAAGAGCCACAGGGAGGCCTGATTTAAAAGAGCTGACAGAGCAGAAGCCAAAAGCTGCTTCACCTTGCTTGGTTCTGATCTTTGGAAAATGGAGCAAACCAGTTCCAGTGGACCTGAGGGGCTAGACGCTAGTGTTATTCAATGATACATATAGCTGAGCAGCTGTAAGGCAAAAGAAAGTTTCAGATTAACCCTTAAAACATGATAGTTTGATAGTGAATAAGTCCACTGAATGGCTTAATATTTGCTACCTGAAACCTTTCAGGAGCATGATTTGGACTCAAAGTGTGGAAGCGAGGGAAAAGGTGCCAGGAACGGACGCAGTTCCCTCTCCCTGCAGATCTATGGCTCGCAAAGGGAGCAGAACATTCATTTCTCCAACCAGGAGTACTACAGGAGGCTGGAGGAGCTGAAGGGCGCTCACCTGAGGAACATGGCGGAGATGGAGCGGATGTACATCAGCCAGAGCAGAGAGAGGCAGGCAAAGGATGAGGACAGAAGTCACAGAAGAGAAGAGAAGAGATTGTCTATCAGGTTGGATGCAGCCTATGATCCGTTAATAGAGATAGAGACATCATTTTGATGGGAGTATTTTTCCTGCCGTGTTGCTGAAGCAAATGTAGGTCAGATACAATGTGGTATGTGTATATATATATGTGTATATGTATATTATTTTGGAAGGCTAAAGAGTTTCCCCTTGAGTACAGCTGCCTTGTGAACTTTTATTCATTTGCATTTATTGGTTATTGGTTTTTTTTAACTTTCCTCTCCCCTGCTGTAAAATCTCTTTAGTGGTGCCCCGTGTAGGAAACTCCAGAGGATCGATTCCCAGGAGGAGCTCGACTTCCACGAAAGTGGTTCTGACCAATCAGACCTCTATGGAGCAGACAGCATGGGTGAACTGGAGCTGGATAATTCCCTAGGGACTGGCCAGGATGGAACCTTTGAAAGGTTGGTGAAGTAGTAGAAGACGAGACAGATGTTTTCTTGAAGCTCCATGGTTTATCCTTTTGTCCCGTTTCATGCGCAGTATTATAACTTTCATTCTCCTGTATTTTATTCCTGAAGCATGCTGCTAAGCCCAGAAGACATGATTACCGAAGGGCAGTTCCGATTCCAGACAAAGACCTCCTACCGGAAACCACAAGGTAGAATGTTCTGTCAAACTGGACCAGGCGTCAGGACAAACTCCAAGATTACCGTCCCCAAACCCTTTCAGATGATGCTGCGAGAGGAAGAGAGGAAGAAGCAGAAGGTTCGTACACGCTCTGAGATTGAGCTTGAGAACACTTTGCTGAAGCGGGAGCTGGAGGAACTCCAAGAATGCCAAAAAAAGTTCCGGGCAGCACCGGCACCAGCACATATACATCTGCCTCTCTATGAAGTCATCAGCAGTCGCTCCAGTCAGCGATCCAGCCGAAGCTTCAGTTATAACAATGACCAGGGGCCCAAAAGACAGCAGGCCATTGCTACTGCTTCACTGCAGCCTTTCCACTTCCTGGAGAGAGAGAGGAGGAAACGGGAGGCAAAGATTGTGGCAGAGCTAGGGCGGCTGGGTCTGAAAGAGGAACGGCAGGCCTTCAAAGCTAGGCCCATGCCTAGCTCGGTGTACGGCACCAAAAACAAAGTAGACACCAAGACCTCAAGCCGCCAGCCCCACTTTGTAACCATCTGCACAGTGGAGAGAGATGCCACAGAGGGCCAAAGTGATCCAAACTCTGACCCGGAGCAGGATGTGCTCGACGCCATCTCAGACGCATCTCCTGAATCATGTAGACCTCAGAGAGGTCCAACCCCCAAGCCGGTCAAGAAGCAGATAGAGCTTTCCATTGAGATGGTGAAGGAGAGGGAGTGGTCCTGCACTGACCCATACCAAGCTACCGTCTGCAGCAGAGTGTGATGTGACACTGTTGTAGTTTAAAGATAGTTTGTAGAGTAGCTAACTCATTTTAAAACTATTCAAGCTGTTAATATGAAAAATGAGGTGAGGCCATTACAAGGACTAGCATTTGCCCCTGTGTGCCCTCTTAAATACATCGCTACAGAGTATATATAATGGTTAAAGGTGTAAAATGAGAAAAATAAAATGTATGACATTATGTTAAATATGTCTGCTGGCATGCTGCCCCCTATTGGTAGAAGAAGTACCTTCATGTCTGATTTATTTCAGACAGACAACTTTTTTATATCTGTAAATAATTAGAAAATACCCCGCTTATGGAATGATTAAAAAATAATACTGATAATTATGCATTGATTTTCATTTATAAACATTTTGGTCTTTTTTATACATTTTTTTAATTAAGATTCTTCAGGTCTCATCCAAGAGGCATGGTTTTGATTCTTAAAAAAAAAAAATTGTTTTACGGAACCTTAGATACCTTAAAGAAGCTATAATCAGTAGGTCTATCTTTTATATTTGATTTCATATTATATATTTATATGCTTTCTATGATTTGGGATTAATTCTTATATTTTCATTTTTATTTACTGTGGAGAAATTAGAAAAATGGTTGTGCTCAAAATTACAGATCCCTTTTTTAAAAAAAGAACAACTTTTTCGTATTGTATATAAATACAAAAATGCATTATTTTATTGCAAAGTGTTCTCCTAACCTCTATGCTTTGTATGTCTGTATCCTTTAAATATTCTTCTTGGGGATCTAAAATCTCAATAATGTCTTCTGTGATTGTTTTCATTAATTGCCTTAAGGTCCAGACCCCCCCATGCATTATTGTGCTTTGCACTGCATTCATACAAAAAAAAATAAAGCCAATATTAACTTGTTAGCTGTACAATAGTTTCTAAAACGACAGATCCAAACCTGTGTTGGGTTGAACTGGTTCATGATCAGCATCATTACTGGTCCATGCTCAGTTAAAGTGACTTGAATGTGCACTTCTTCATCATAAGCTTTCTCTGATGTTCCAAACTAATTTTGATGGTTCGTAGAAAACTCATCCTCACCCTCTCAAGAACAATTCCTAATAAAATCAGATCAATTTGAAATTCTGTGTTCACCCTGACTGAAAATCAATGCAAATGTAATGCAAATGTAAGTTTTATGATAGTTAAATGGAACTTGTTGCAGGCATAGACAATGACAATTGTAAACCCCCGTTGATTCCTGGATAGGGACGGACGGCTAAGCTGAGATGCAATATAGGTTCCACAGGTTACCACAAAAATGTACACGCTGCTCCTGTCAAGCTCAAAAGAAAACAAGTGTATGGAGGAGAAGGTGTTGATACATACATTTAATTGGCTTCAAGATGTCTACAAAGCTTCGTGATTCTCCACACTGACGTTACACATGATGAAACCTTCTTCTTCTTAACAGTTGAAATTATATTTTATGAAAGAAAAAACACTGACAAGGGACTCTGTCGATACACTTTAATGAAAAAAATGTCTGTATATATGATGAAAAATTAGAAAATTCTGTAATTCAAGCACCGATATCAGGTGGCGATGGTGTGGCCAAACATATGGGCCAAACCATGGCACCTCCCAGCCAGACCTTGAACCCAACTCTGTTTTCCAGACCATCAACCTTCATGCCTGCTTCTAATTCTAGTCCATTCAGACCAAAGTTCAATTTGTGGAAAAGATACTTGGATGATGTCTTGGTGTTTTGGAATGGAATGGCAGAGGAACTTGAAATGTTTCAGACATATATAAATTCCATCAAATCCTTCCTTAAATTCCCCATGGAATCTAACCACAACACCATCCACTTTCTGGACTTCACCATCTCCAAGCATGATGACGGAAGTATTCATACTTCAATCTATAAGAAACCCATGGATTGTAACACTTTCTTCCACTACAACAGTAACCATCCAATACATTTAAAACAAAACATACCCAAAGGACAGTTTAGAGTAGAAGAAATGAAATACAGATTCATAGCAAGAAAATACCCCCTGGCTTTAATAAACAGAGCATATGATTATGCTTTATCATCTCCAACAGTTGATCCACGCAAGCCTATAACTAAATCTCCATCATGAGAAAGACTAACATCCACCGAGCCACCATAAACTTCAGGACATAATAAACAAACATTAGCATATCCTGCAAGCGAAACCCTCACTACTTGAGATCACTAAGGAACTCACACTCTTCATTCAGACGTGCACCGACCATCAGAGACAAACTGGTTCACACCTTTCAACCTAGTAAACACGACCGCACGTGGCTTAACATCGAAGATGTTAAGCCACGTGCGGCCGTGTTTACTAGGCAGTGGTTGCGGTCGGAACCGCAACCACTGCCAAAATACCACAAACGAAAAAAATGTTCATCCCCCCACACAAGGTTAGAAAGTTCCCAATGAAACAATTTATGACATGTAACACAACATCAGTGATCTATATGCTCAAAGCCAATATGAACTGTGCCATGGACAAACATTACCAAGAAGCCAAACATGGCCCTCTGGCCACTTTGCCCTTCATTGGACTGGAACATGTGACTGTCCAAACCAGAGGAGGTAACACACCCATTTTACTCACTCAGAGAGAGATGTATTGGATCTCCATGCTCAAACCCTGCTGGACTGAATGATGAATTTACCTTCAACATTCCGTTCAGAGAATGTTCTCTCTTGGAAACTCCAAGCTATAAACACGTACATTCTGTAGTGTGACCGTACCTACACACCAGGAGTCTTAGTGACCTCAGGAGACACCTACTGGAACAATCACACAGCACTTCCTGGTTATCTATTACTTTCATCCTATAATTTTGACTCTTCGATCATCTCATCCTCACTTTGTGAAATCATGAGCCAACTGTAAAGTACCTAAAAAAAATTGCTGGATCTCAAATTCTATTCTATTCTTATATTCTCCTATTGCTCAGAAGAAGACTCCAGAAGCCGAATCTGCCCTACCATGTGTCTCATTCTTCCTAAAATAAACAATTGTTCCTCGAAAGGTGTATATGGGTATAAATTCTAAAAGTGATCCATAAAAGAAGTTGACCTGAAGAATCTGCGTCGGTGCTGATGAAGATTCAATTATTATATATATTTTTCAGGGATATAATAAATCTTTTAAAGCAAGCGTGATATATTTATTTCATAATAACTTCATGATTTCATGAGGCAGTAAAAAAAAAAGGAATTAAAATCCATTTTAAAACAGTCAATAAAATCGGTTATTAAAAATAGTAACAGTGATAAGATAATTCATTTTTTATATAGGTTAACTATTAATGTAAAATGTGAAAGGTGTGAACATGTTAAAAGGAGAGATTTTTTGTTTTTGTGCTGTAGCCTACTGTTCTTGTAAAAGTTAACTGTTGTCCCTTATTTTCCTCTGGACAAATGATATTATTGAATAGATATTAGCATAAGTAATTTTTTTTCCTGACATCACTAAATAGCGATGAAATCAGAGAACATTGGGCCATATGAATTTGTCTTCTTTTGTCTCCGTTTTTATTAATTTGTTGCTTGATTATTCCTGCTGATTGTGATGTCACCTTTTTTAAACTACTCTTACCCTTACGATGTTGTATAATGCCTTTAATCAATGTATGGGATGCTGTCTGTCAAAGTTTTATTTGACTTTTTATTGCTTTTATTTTGTGATGTGGTGTTGCCTTCATATTTTGATATGAAACCTGGTTTAACGATGAAATCTTTGTTGAAAGTGACAGTTAATTAGAAAGATCCAGTGTGATTAAAAGCCCTTCACTGAAGCAAATACAATCAAACAGGATGAGCTGCAAGAGAATTTGCAGCAACTAAAGTGGAGTGTAAGTAATTAACAAAGAATCAGGAGGCTGAAACACCTGGGAATCTCTCTGAGGTGCCACAAAAGCAAAGAGAATGTGATGATGAAGAGGAGTCACACAATGACACAGAAAAAGGGAGGTTAGAGCTGTCAGAGCAAGAAGGAAGAACAAACAAACTTTTCTCCTTTCTCCTTTACAGCCTGTCTCTGTACTTCTTGTTACAGTCTCGTTTCTTTTGAGGTCATGAGAAAGGAGAGCGCTGACACTTCTTTCAACTGTGCCAGAAAAAACATTCAGGTTTTCTACAAGTTTACAGCTGTTCCAAAATGTCAAACATTTGAACTAAGTCTGACATTTTTGTCCTTTTTCTGATTCATTTTCTGATTCATAAACAAATAACTCCTATCTTGTTCATCTTTTCTTTTAAAAAAAACTGTATTTAACGCCAAATCTTTTTGTTAATTGCCGTTTGTTGGAGCCACGTATGAATATTTTCATTTTTGAAGAGGAAATCTTAAATTTGGAGATTTTGAGTAAAATTATGAAGATTGTATCAAGTGAACTAACATGATTTATGAAATATTGGAAAATTATGAAATAATTGACTTGACCTTGGTTGCGTAGCCTATAGGTAAAATTAAGTTTTAATATTGATTTGATGATTACCTGCCAGCAGTGGCATAAATGAAGCTCCAACTTGATATTGCGTCATCAGCAGGTAATGTGTAAGGTGGAATATTGGACTTTTGTGTTTGAGGGAGGCGGCGGAGAGCAACAGATGTCCAACCGCAGTGAATCAATTTACGTTCAAAATGAGCATTTTTTAAATTTAATTTATTTTGCCTTGTTTAATGTAAAAGTCAACCTGGATGTCAGTCAATGAATTTTGCATGATTTATTTTGAATACATCTCCGTGAGTGCTTTAATAGGACTGTGTATTGGCAACTCTGCATCTCAACTCCGGTTGAAATGAAAAGTTAGTTGGATTAGTCATCAAACCTTTCCTTCAGCAACTGACAATAAAAGAAAGATAATTGACATTGCATTATACCGAGATGTTGCTGTATATAAAAAGGTAAATAAATGGCGTCCCCTTTGTTTGTGTTCACTGAAAGTTTGGCTATTCTGCATTGGACTGTATTTTGATTCCCACCACGTCTTCACTGATATGTATGATTATCCAGACAATACACTGCCAAACAGCACAAACCTATCCAGTATGTATTCAACTGGCGCTGGTGTTGATACCAGCCTTCCTTTTACTCCTCGCACGAATGCCACTTTTCTGATGGATACAGAACAAATGCATCAGCGCCATCAAGTCGCTGTACGTGTTCATGGTTCAAACACAGAGAGCATATGGAAAATGTATTTAACACTTCATTAGTGGGGCTCACCAGAGGTGATTTCGTTTTAAGCTAAATTCAAAAATTGTATTTGTCACATGCATAATGTACCTGTAATGATTCAGTTGAGAAATGTTGTAAAACGATTAACATAGCCTAATTAAAACAGCAAAGGATTCTTTGAAGGGGTACTAGTGTGGAATTTTCACCTTTTCAGTGTTTCTATATCAAATATTTGGGTATCTGGAGGTTCTACTGACCCTGTAAGATTTAAATGAAACCTCTCCATGAGTTTATGACGATACATCAGAAAGAAATGTGACTTTTCGTGCCCCATGTCGGGGGGGTTAAACCATTGCTGCTGTTAAAAACAGACACTTAAGAACATTCAGTTCTATTTATAATTCAATCATGCCCGCATATAGAATTGTTTGTATCTCTGTTGTGTTGTTTCCATCATCTGTTGCAGTCCCCACGTCGTCAGTGTTAGCATTAGAATGCAAAGCTAGTGTTAGCAGGCTGAGCTACCATTAGCTTGCTGAGCTACTGTTAGCTAACGTCCAACTCTATCTTCTTGTCATGCTTTCTGTTTTGCCATGCACAGCTTAAGCTTACCAGGTGAAAAGAATGAAATTCAGGTTATATCCCTGAAAAATCTCAAACCCACTGCGTTTTACAAGCAATCCCCCAATGATGTAAATACAGTGTTTTTCATGAAAAAGCTCAATGTAAAAGATAGACCTTCTTGAGTCAATTTACATGCACCAAATTTGGACTAAAAAGGACTAATGGTTTGGAAGTAATTTCCGGAAACAGTGTTTTTTAAAATTAAAATAGGAAAAAAAGTAGACAAATATTGATAGATCTCCTGGTGTCGATACATTGCAGCTAATTTGAACTAAATCAACCCAACGGTTGAGAAATTATTGACTGAAAACATTTGGCGCTCCCCCTTGTGTTGAAATCAATCCAGTTCTTCCCCGCAATAAGGTCTATGGGGTTATAAAGTTGAAAAACTATCCATGTAATAGTTTTTGATTTATCATGTTAACATGAAGGTGACCACGATTCCATAATATCCAGCTCTTCGGGGAACTAACAGGAGTTTTACTGTACGCGTGTTTGCTGAATGTGGACCTGGGCTTGCGGTCTCATCAGAGCTTCACCATGTGTTTGATCCTTCTCCTTCAGAGTGAAGCCAGGAAAGGATTATTTAGATAAGATAGCACTGCAGAAAGCTCAAATATGGCCTATTCTCGGAAGTCCTCAGGAGCCAAACCAATAGATCAAACTGATGCTTCTGTTCTGAGTCAAATCTTTTAAAATCTCTTTTTTTGGGCGTGACATGGCTAAACATTATTCTGGTCCGGGGGTTTATCTTGGTCTCTGCTTGGAGCATAATGAGCAACGAGACTCCCCGACTGACCAACTATTTCCCCCACCAAAGCATTTTTCATTGATTTTCTTCTAGTATGAGTTAGCTGCAACCTGATTCCTTATTTTTTCAAATCATCCGTGCTGCACATATAATACCTGTCATGTCACAACTGGGGCGGCTGTAGCTCAGTGGTTACAGCGGCCGTCTCCTGATCGGAATGTAGCCCCAGTATGTCACATACTCCCCGAAAATTATCACACACCTTCAATTTGCATTCTGTTTCCTTCGAGAGCTCAGCAGTATATCCTTCAATAACTTATGCTGAAGCGTTACCTTTTAATAATTCAAACAGAGCCTGGAGAAAACAGCCAGTGAAGGACATCCCCGCCTGCTTCTCATAATATCATGGGTGACTTCGTAATCACAGAAGGCTTGATTTTGTGGAAAGACATTGTGTGACAAGATGCATAATCGGAGACTTGAGGTCTAAATCCTGATCATGTGATGAAATTAATTCAAAGAGAATTCAGCTAAATAAGTCTCATAAAACGCTCAAATTATTGTACATTATGGATTTTAGGCATTCTTGATCGTGAAGATCTCACAGATGGTTAGAGTTACCACACAATGCTTTGAGGCGGAACAACACTGACACCCATGATAACTTCACTGCCTTTTACAGAACGGCAGGGCAAGTAAAGGTGCATCAGCGCTGCATTGATCGGGCTGTGAAAAAGGCTCTTGTTGTACTCAAAAGAGGTCTTGGGGAAAAGGAAGAAATAGGGCTGATGCCATAAGGATTTTTGGTGATTAAATAAACTGAACACAAACCTGAAAATGGATACTAAAGTTTACCACTGAGACTAACCAAGCCATCCATTGGAGCAACTGACAAACAATAAAGAAATAAAACATTATCTCACAAACGTCTCCTAACTTATACTCACATCTATCCTGACATGTCCTCATAGTTTTCTAGTCACAAAAATCTGAATTACAGAGCGTGAATGCAGATGAACAGCTGAGAGCAGAGACAAAGGGACTAATTAGATCCCTGAAAAGTCGCAGATATTATGGAATCTTCCTCGTCGCGTCTGCCGCCGCAGATCCTTCTTGTAAACGCGATAACTCAAGAACAATATAATGGAAAACTTTCATATTTTGTACCCACATAAAAACTTAGTACGAGGAAGAACTGGAGTCTTTTTCGTAGAGTTCGGTTATACATCTCTATCACTAGGGTGAGCTTTATCTGTAAAATGTTATCGGCCATAATTTTTCAACCGATTTATTCCAAATTTGCTGCATATGGATCAATTCGAGGTGATCTATCTTGTGTAAATCGCGCTTTAATTTAGAAGTTCTTAAAAAGCAGCAGCACATCCCCTAGTGAGTAAATTCCATATTTTACTCACTAGGGGAAGCTTTTTACAAAGAACACAGCTTTTCGGGTACAACTTCCTAATCTTAAAAGGCTTCAAAATTCACTGCATGTATAAAACATATTTTCCTCTAGCAGTTGATATTTTACTCACTAGGGGGAGCATATCACTGAATAATTTTCAAACTTTGCACCGTCATAGACTTTAGCACGAGGAAGACGGATTAATTTTAGGAAATGTCAGTTGTTTATTTCTAACACTTATCTCTAAAATGTTACTGGCCACACTTTCTCAAAAGTTGATCTGATTTAGTTCAAATTTGTTGTATATGAATCAACTCGATGAGATCTATCTTGTTTATATTATATTGTAATCTTATAGTTCATATTTCACTCAGTTCAAAGAGCTATTTTACCAAAAATACCATTGATCTAACTTTACATCTTCTTTGAGAAGTTTAATCAGTGTGATTGCTGGTACATCAAAGGGGATTAGGGACTTTTCACGGATGTACCCTGGCTTTAACATACCCAATGTCAGCTCGGACTGGCTCCAGCCCACTGCAACCATTTTGTTGTTCATTCCTGTGTCACATTTTCTTCACAGTTACCTCTGTGTAACTAGACCTATGCTGTCGTCCCGGGGCGGGCTACACCCTGGACAAGTCGACCGTTCATGACTCATGGAGACCACCATTCTCACTCACAATCATGTCTGCAGGCAATTTAAAGTCATCAGTTCACCTATACTGCCTTTTTTCTGACTCTGGGAGGAAGCTGGCGCACCCAGAGAGAACCCACTCAAAAAGGGGGAGAACATGTAATCCACACAGAAAAGCCCCTGATTTCAGTTGGATTTGAACCCAGACACTTCTTGCTAACTATACTATACCCTTGCTAATTAAGCTATTTAAAGAAAAATGAATGCACTTCAGATCTGAAAAAAAAAAATTATGTGAACCTAGATGTAAAAAGTCCAATTTGTGGAGGAAATAAAGAAAGGAGTTTTTTTTTCCAGTACAAAGAGATTAATTCCATCTTATCTCTTCAGAGTTTGTCAAAAAATCTGTCCTCTGGAGTGATTATTATTGTACTGCAAGATTTGCCCAATCTCCTCTGGTTGTCTTCTCTCTCTCTATCATCATTCTCAGTTTTATCTCAATTTAGGAGTTACAGGCAACTAGGTACCCAATGTTGTGAGTGAGACCAACAGAGCAGTGGCACTTTGGAGCATTTTTATCCACATTATAAAGATGGTCATTTATAGACGCCAATCATATTAACATCAATAATTACTCTCTTTTAAAAATAAGCATTGCATGGGAATATATTTTGTAAAAATGAGCCCGACAAACAGCATGTAAATCTAAAAGCACCAGTGGCAGTTGCAGTTGTGTCTGTGCCAACTTCTGAATCTTAATTTATCACATGCCATCTTACTGGTAAACTTGTTCTTTGCATCTCTGTGGAGAAGTGATCAGTTGGTTCTCTGCTCCAGGCCAAATAAGGATGAACCCAAAGAAAATCTTGCCTTGGGCTGCAGTGTTACACTCATAGAAATAAAACATGGATGTTTGAATTGCCTGACTTTTTTCTGCTGAAAGAACAAAAATAGTTGCATCTTTGATGATTAAAACAATGTAACAGCAAAACATTTTGGGATTGAATTTTGATGTTTAGTAAATTCAGTATGACTTCTTTTTAGTAACTGAAATATAATTGGCTTCAGAAAATGAAAAATACATTTTTATTAAATTCTATGATGAAAAACATACAGTAATTAAGACATTTTGGTGAAAGTAATTATAAGTAATAGTAAGTAAAAATTACTATTCTGATTTATTTCCAATTTATTTTAAGGGACCGGATGACACAACTAATTAACGTAAATGTGATGTTTTATTACTTGGACTGTAGTTCTGATCTAAATGTGTGACCTAATTTAGTAATGTTTTGTGCTGAAGGATCGTGAAAAGATGGTTGTGTAGAACATAAATAACATTTTTAAATTGAATAGGGAAAATTACAGTTCGGTAAGAATTTTTGCAGTATTGATATTCTATTTTAAGCTTTTCACATCCAAAAATATAAATCGCATTTTATCCCATGGTAATTGTTTTTTTTTGTTTCTTTTTATTACATATGAGTTTAATATTGGCACCACATTCCTCTTTTGGTTCACTGCACACACCAGAAAGCAAAGTGAGAGGAAAGAGGTGGCGTGAGGATACAGTGTTGTCAGTTATACTGTGTTCTCTGTTGAGGTGTTGGTTGGTGACTTTCCCACTATCACTCTCTTGCTTTGATCAAAGCCAGTTGAAAAAATAAAACTTCAAAGTATGACAGCCACAACAGTGAGGAAGTGCCACTGCTCCCTATGATTCCAGCGTCATGTGGCGAGTGCCTGCCCTCTGGATCTTCCCCAACTGAAATCTGCAGTTGCCATCCCAGTGAAAGTCAGTGGGAGGCTCCCTTTTGATAGACCAACCTGTGGCCTCCATGTCGTCACCACAGGCAAACTAACGCCACAGACAGCTGGATTGTGACTGCGATACAGCCAGCAGCAGCACATCTGAGTTTCTTATTTCAATAAATGGCACTGTCATACTGGGGATACAACTCCCTCCATTATTATAACAGATACAGGGTCATAGAGCTTTTTCTGTTTGAGATGCTGCAGTGGGACCTCTGCACAGACCACTGCTTATTATCCACCTACACACTGTTCATCAATTCTTTATGAAATGCATGATTTATGTTTATTCTATATGCTTGACAGCTACACTGACTAGCAGTAAAATGTATTTGTGGTTTGGCTGTGAAATGCCTCTTTCAACAAACTTCTTAAAATGTCTTTGTTATACCCTCTTTGTCACTCTCCTTTGTAGTCAGAGGTTCTCTCTTCATCTTCTTCGGGGTCTGTTTGTATCTCCAGAACTACATGTCTTGAACACACATTCATTGACACTATAGTGACTGTTGCCTCTTATAGCAGGGTAAAGTGATTTAGGAATGGTTTAAGTCACACAACGACTTGAAGGTGTTGACTTGGGTTAAATTATCCCTCAAATCGATTCACACCTTTGTTTCTAAACCAATGATGGCACTCGTGTTTATTGTTTAACGTACATTGTGTTGTTCCTAAAACACTCTTCTTTTAGGATAAATCTTATTGGGATAAAATGTTTAATGAGCGAAAACAAAAGCCTGCCTCTTTCAAGGAAGGACCAGACATTTTATTTTCCGTGAACAGAGCTGACTTTCTTCATAAAATCCCTGCAAAAATCACAGATCACTCTAACAGTACAACCATAGAAAGTTGATGAATGCCAGGCTGACATTGGTATGGTGTAAGAAATACTGATGTAACTAATATACTTGATAAACGGTTTGTTAGACTTACAGGATCAGAGTGATACATGCATTGACAATTACCTCAAAAGAATAAAGTATTTAATTTAGACATTTCAAACATCTCAATAGGACACATTGAAATAAAGTTTAAGATTTAATACAATCAAATATTTACAATTGTTCTACTGACAGGATGACAAATTATTAACACTTTATTATGTCCTGTGGAGCCTCTTATGGGGGGCTTGGTTCGTGGTTCAGCTTCCCAACCTCCATCTAAATGAAATACTCCTTCTGGTTCTCACTCAGACCGTTCTGTGAGCCGGTGAACGCCAGCTCTGGGCTGTCTGCGGTTTTTACTGTTTTTACTTCCGGGCTCTGACACATTCCTTTCCTCCTGTAAAGGAATCGGGCCATTATGGCTACTGCAGCCATGCTCACAAAGATCACCACTGCTATCATACCTGCAAAGAAAGGAAATGGCAAACATTATTCTAGAACAGCAAGGACCACATGAATCTTCTCTACCTGCATTTCAATATTTCAGAGACTAAGTCTACACCCACACTGCAGTTGACAGTAAAATAATAATAATAATAATAATAATAATAATACATTTCATTTATAATGCACTTTACATTTGGATCAAATCTCAAAGTGCTACAAAGTAAAAGCAGATAAAAGCATCAATAAAAAATAATTTTTTTATTGATTTTATAAAATTTTTATAACTATATAAAAACCTGACCAAAAAGCAGCAATGTTAATTAAAGTTATAGGTTCTGCTAAAATCTTTTTAAATGTGTCAGTCATCAGTCGTCTGTGGAGCCCTGAGATGGTCAGGGAGGACATTCCACAGACGAGGGGCAGCAGAACAGAAGGCCGGATCACCCATGGTGCTGAGCTTAGTCCGGGGAAGGAGGAGGCGGTATGAGTGGGTAGAACGGAGGGATCGTGTCGAGGTCAGTGGGGTGAGTAGTTCTTTTAGGTAGGGGGTTGCATTGCCATGGATGCACTGGTGAGTGAGGAGAGAGATCTAAAAACTAAAAACTACTCCTTTTTTTCCCTTCTGATTGGATCTTTTTGCCTCAACAGTTCACGTTCAGGGCAGCACAGTTTCTGCCTCATAGCAAGAAGATTCAGGGTTCAAATCCACCTCTGTCTGGCCTTTCTGGTTTATGGCACCACTTTATAATAGGGGTGCCTTTATAAATGGTTTATAATTAGGTTATAATGACTTTATAATTAGTCATAAGTTAACTTTTCTAAACTTTTTATAAGATAGCTTTCAATTTATCAATGCGGTCACTATTTGGCAATATCAAGAAAGCAGTACAGATATGTGTGCTCACTATTTAGCAAACATCGAAGCCGATACCCTTTAATGGTAGTGAGTTACAGCTAATTAATGATTTGTAAAGTGTTCCCAACTTATTTAGTTAACTACGTAGAAGCCATTTATCAATCGTTAATAAGGGGAGTCTTATTGCAGAGTGGTACAGAGCTTGTGTCTTCTCCCTGTACAGGGTCGACCCAAGCAGAATTGGTACTTTAAGCTGAATTTGATAATGTAAATCTTTTATGGTATTCTAATTAGTTGTTATTTAATTTGTGAGCCGGGACACAGTAACACAGTTTGATACTGCTACACCGTAAGCAAATTTTTATGAATTCACTGTGCCTGACATCGAATGAATTCTTCAAGATTGAACAAAAAAACCCTTCACAATTCCATGTGTTATTTTAGAAAGACCTGGTGGGTGCACAAGTTTAAAACTTTTTCTCACCAATATTGATTTATGATAAGGTCAATTTGATTGTGTAGTATGCTGCTGCAACAGTACCTCCAATTAGTGCTGAGTCACTCCTCATGGCATTTACTTCAGGTTGACTCGCTCCCACGGATCCAGACTGGCCTGTAAACAGGCAGACAAAAGTAATAGAAAGGAGACATAGATGCAGAGGTGGATGGAGAAAGAAAAAAGAGTGTTTAATTGGAATGATCACATGGGAATCACGAGAATGTTACAGCCCTGTTGGTCATATGTGTGTGTGTTATGTTTTTCTCCCTCCCCTTGCAGGTTAGGATTCTCCTCCTCCTCTTCCTCCTGCTACAGAGTGAGGACGTAGCTGAGGATGATTCGGGTTATTGTGCCTTTTTAAAAGTCCTAGTCTACTCCACTGAGGTGGACTGGCGGGTCAGATGACAGCGTTGCTGTGTGGATAGACTTCGTCTTGTGGTGAGACATCTCACAACAGGGTGGAAAGTGATTGTTTCAGTTGTTGAGTTTGAGTTTTAACCTTGTTTCTTTTGCTCATTACAGAGCAGCTTCCTCGGGATGAGTGGGGTTATGAGTAAATAGTCGATTTCGTTTTGGTAGTTGAATAAACTATTAAATATTTTATTTGGTATACTGTCTTTGTCTCATTCCTATTTTTTAAGGGATCCTACAAAAACATAAATGTGTTACTCTCCCAAACCACAGACACACATGGGACATAGCAGCGAAGAATATAAAAGAAAGAACTAAAAAGGAGAGGAGTAATAGGTTCATAGCAAGGCAGAAATGCACACAGTAGAAGTAAAGAAAAGACATGTTGGGGCATCACAAATAATGAACGGTCCTACCATCAGAGCAGAAAAAAAGTAATACTCCAAGGTGCAATACGTTACTGTGGGCAATACTGTTCTTGGCTGTTCAAAATGTATTTCTATTAATTATTTTTATATGCAATATAAAAATAATTAATTAATTATTAAATAATTAAATAATTAATTATTTTTATATGCAATATAAAAATAATAAATACGAATGTGCAATATATAAATATAAACGTAAGAACATAGTTATAACTGTTGTTAGATCTAAACCACAAATCAATTTCCTAGGATTATTGTTAAAGTTTAATCAGGAGTTTATCAAACCGGTTAAATGCTGATTTTGGTGATAAAATAAATGTAATAACATAGTAATAGCAGATTAATAAAAAGTATAGTCATAGCACAGTAATTCTAGTTTAATATATGTATAGCACCAAAATGAGTCATTAGGATAAAGATTAAACCCAAATTGGGTACGGGATACAGTCCGGTGCCTTATCACCCTGGACGGGAGGGTGTCTTGTAATAAAAAATCCGAAACACCTGCTAATCCTGAAGCCTACAACTGAGGATGTATCCTGATAATTAGAATATTTAAGCCACTTAATCCAAACTGGATATGGTGACTGAAAAAAAAGTAGGGAAGTAAAACCAAACAGTGACAAAGTACACCTAACCATAGCAAACCTAGATGAAGCTAGGGACGTGTGGAGGACAACAACTACATGGGTTTTGCTCCCCAATTTCAACTGCCCAGTCGTCGAATGGTGAGGGACTAACAAAAATGTAGAGGGTGCCCACCCGATGACCCCAAAGATGTACCTACTCTCACTTTTCACCACTCCAATCAGACTGCCAACAACCAGAGTGCAAACTTTTCGCACTCATAACTTTGCCCCCACCTCCAGGCCCTGGCTGGCCCATTAAAAAAAATCCTGTCATAGAACAGCAACCAAATTAGCATTACATTACTGTACAAATAAGTGTTCATGATCCCGTCCCCTACGGCTCCAAACCCAACTTAGTTTCTCTCTGATGTGTCCGAGCCCTCAACGTGTTTTCGAAATATTTGTAAGATCCCCGCGCTTCCAGACGCTGCCAGACGCTTCCAGACGCTGCCAGACCAGCTTTGTCGGTTATGTACACATCCCGTCATGCAGAAATTATATATGAGGAAGGCGTGGCCCAGCAAGTATGTGAACGGATGTCAAGTCCATCAAGGTATATCAGTCTTTACACATTTTGATCATTTGAATAACTGCTGTGCGCCGCCACCACCACCCCTCCCCACCTCTGACCGTAGGATTCCTCTCTGCAGGAAGGCAACTGTCTACTCACAAACTAGAGGGGTTCCCACTCTGACCAGTTTCATTGACCCACATGTTGACAGTATAATTTACATAATGCGGCATTTACATAACGCAGCTACATCAGTAGCGAAATCTAATCAGTGATGTCACCATTCAGACTTTTTTTTAATTCATGAGTGCAACATGCTGCCCCCGGGCAAGATGCCGCCCTGGACTACTGCACATGTTGCCCATAGCTAAATCCGACACTGGAGAGTTTCCAGGCACAGCATGGAATGTTGATATACCTCTTATTCTGAACAATATAATATAAACTTTATAGGAACGACAATAAGAAACTAAATGAATTCCAGTCAAAAAGTGGAAAGCAGCCAGCTCTTACCATCTAATGTTGCTTTAGCGTGACCATAATGCTCTTAAATTAGCATGATCCGGATGAAACCATTGGAAACAATGCCGCTAGAGGTATGTGAATAAATCTCAGCCACAGTGTATTAAATGTATTATTGAATCACTTTTTTTTTTACCTGATATGAGACACTTGAATTAATAAATACAAATGGAACCAAAAGCAGAAAATTAAAAAAAACAAAACACATCAGACAAAAGACACTACAAACCCCCGAGGCAAACATTTTGTCTAACCTGATACGTGGTGGGTGGTCTCCGCAGCATATGGATTGCTTGAAGTGGAGCCACACATGGCTTGATCCAGCGGGCCGATAACACTGACGGGGCTGGTGTCTGGATGGAGCAGAGCAGCTTTCAGAGGGCTGATGGAGTTAAAGATGACGGCTGACAGACAGCCTGTGAAACCCAGAGAGGCAACACCAGACAGCTCTGGGTCCAACTCATCAGGGTCTGGAGAGAAACAGAGACAAACTGAGTATGAAACTATTTTTCTTGGATGAACATGTATAACATGACAGATTTTACACTTGTGTTTTATAACCCATCTCAATGCGGAATCCAATTATTCTGATCAAGACAGCCGTTGTAGTGTGTTTGCAAAGGGAGTGCTACACCTAGGTCTGAGAAGACTCACAGCCTCCCATCCTATATACATCTAATCTCTTAGTCTTGTCAAATCATCAGGTTGTATTTTTCTCCTCTCAACATTCTATCAGCAATGATAGAATGATAGAATGATAGAATGATAGAATGATGTGCATTTTTGTCCGTGGCTTGTCAGGGAGGATCGGAGGTAATTGTTTCATTGGTCAGTAGTAATCAACCTAAAGGACTTGAACAAATTTACACGCACAAATTTATACTCAAGTGGTAGCAGATTATTGGCCCAAAGAATGTGCAGGACGAGTGAAGTGGAATCATCATCAAAGTGGTCATACTCCCACGAGAGAATATCCTCAAATGTGTGAGTGCCCTTTCTGGAAATTCTCTTTCTAATATGTCTCTTTTCCATGGACCTGAATAGTCAACGTTTTTGTGAGAGTCAGCTTGAATTGCATATAAACCACAGTGTCGATGGACACTTGTCTTGAAAATAAAAAATATGGTCGCTAACCTTAAAGTGTTCACTTTTCAATAACCTTATTTTAATACTGTGGTTTAGAAAAAATATAAACATAACCATAAACTCAGTATTAGTGCAAAATGTTTAACCTCAAACTTTTATCTTTATATTCATTCTTTTTTTTATTTTATTTTTGCGAAAACCGTGACACGTGCCTCCCTGGATGACAGTGTTAGCAGTTGACTCGTTTGGTTTGGTGGGATTACTATACTACTAATGAGCTGCCTTGAAAGATGCCATGTGCCTTTTGGGTAGCGTTAAACTAGGTTTAATAATCCTTTGGCATGGCCCTAGACTTTTTTCAGATCAGTAGAAAGGACTAAATTCTAAGAAATTACTACCAGAATAATGTTTCATCCTAATAGTTGACGGTGCCAGTTCTTAGTTTTTTACATTAGTCCCCTAGACAGCAACTGTTTTGGGAATTCAATGTTCAGGAAGAAATTCTGGATGATGTGATGCATCTTAATATTTCTAACACCAGTTTGTCTGTGTAGACACACTGAGGGAGTGCTGTGCAGCCTAATGAATGCTGTGCATCCTAAAAGATCTTGTCTGGGTTTTTGTCATCATCTCAGTTACCATGCACTCTGCCAAGGACCAGTGACCTGATGGCACCGAATTCTACATCAGACGTCAAGTAAAAGTCCTCTCTGGTGTTGTAGTCGGTCTGAAAGGAGATGAAAGGTTTCACTTCAAAATCAGTTTTCAAAGGAAATTCCCTCTGACATCCAAAAGAATAAATACAATTGATCTGTCTTTCATAACAGAAATTAATTTGCAACGACCATATTCTACCACAAATAATAGTAGGCCGATATTTCAATTAATACATTTAATGCTGTATACGCTATATTAAGATTGTTAGAAAGTTTGGGCTAAGGACAAAAATATGTGAAACCTTGCTCCCAAGAAGAACTAGACCTATGTTGTCATCACTAGAAGAAAGTGTATATCCCCCAAAAGTCCCCAATACAACGTGTTGTACAAGCAATCATTCTGATTGAACTCCTCAATAAAATTTATGTTAAGTCTAGAAAACAATTTTTTTCTCCTTATGCACTAAGAAAAGCGAAAAAGCTCCCCCTTTTAAGTGAAATATGAACTACCAGAGTAAGATGTGATATTTACACGATAAAAGAGTTGATTCATATACACTACATTTAGACTTACGGTTAGGACGATATGTCTGAAAAAAGTGAATAAAATAGTGAATAAAATATGAACTATGAGGGTAATATGTGATATTTACTAGTTCGGTCACGTCGAGTCATTTCATATGCACCAGAATTTGGACTGAAACGGATGAACAGTTGAAAAACATAAAATGTTTTTGAGATAAAGCTCCCCCTTTTATCGGAACTGTGTAACTGACTTTTCCTAAATCATCCCAGTTCTTCCTCGCACTAAGGTCTATCTGGGTGGGAAATTTGAAAATGATCCATGAAATAGTTTTTGAGTTAACGCGTTAACACCAAGGATCTGCTGCGGGCGCAATGATGATTCCATAATAACCCCCGAATTTTCGGGGATACAATAATGTTATCAATACTTTCATTCAGTGCCAAAATGACCAAACCCTTTAGCAGCTGTAGTAGCTGCTGTATGACAGGAGTAAAGAAGGAAGTCAACACGTCACAATTGACTGCTTTTCATCTCCATTTTCTAGCAATTGGTCAAACATTATGTCAGATCAGACAAAGACTTTTTTCATTTGTCCTTCTAGAGGACATGGACACACAGGGTATTTAGACTTCTGATTTGGAAAATGTTGTTCTGGATAGGTTGTTCTGCATTATTACGAAGCATTCTGATGGTAATCAATTAAACACAACCAGAGAGAGCCTTATTTTGAAAGTCTGAGAGAAACATGTTTTTGTATTTCCAACAGCTCATCTCTGCTGTCTTCTTCGTGCTTCTCCTGCTGCTCACGTTAGTCGACTGACACAGAAGCTGCAGAGAAGACATGATGATAGAGGTTTATGTGCTGGGAGAGAATATTTCACTCTGTTGAGTTGGTTACCTGGACAGAGACAGTATCTGCAAGTCTGCTGATGGTTATTTTGTGCAGCTGTCCGTTGGCAAGATTCCTCACTTTGCTGCTCAAGATGTCAGCGTCTTTGCTTCTGTCCAGTCTGTACCTGACCTCCAGCTCGCCTGGATGAAAAAACAGAAGAAGAAAAAAGAAAACCAGCAACATAGCCCATTGGTACAATCCTGAGGTTATTGAATGAATAGAAAAATACCAAACCAATGAAGGGCTCTTGTATTCAAAAAGTTCTTAAAACTAACTTTGTAGAAGTAAGAAAATGTCAACACAAGAATCAAGAATATAGAAACTACAATAACCTATAAAATGTTATAATAGGTTAAGTTAATCTCTGAGTCTATAGGTATGTTCTACATATTCTATTTAACAACCGAGGAATTGAATATCATAAGCCATTTATAGCTCATAATTTAAAGAGTCATGTTTAAAATTTTATTGTAAAAAAAATCTCACCTTCACAAAAGTCATCCTGTTTTCTTAATTTACTAATTAACTGTACAAAAAAAGAATCACATTTAGAAAAGAAAGTCTTTTCTGTCTCGTACACTCTGTCTAGTTTGGTAGAAGTTTATATCAGAGGATAATTAATTCATATCTCATGAATGTTGGTTGAATAATATTCAGAAATCATATGAATCCTAGTGAATGACGAGAAAAACCTTGAGAGCATTTTCATTGCTGCAAATGCATAACAGGTGAATAATGGCACATTTTGACACCTGCATTTCACATGTGCATGAATTTAACAAATATGATGCATGCATAAATGCTGGTGGTATTATTGTGATATAGCATGGATTTAAGGGTTTGTATGTTCATAAGTATGAAATTAGAACTTAGAATGAGAGTTTATTCAAAGGTTTGAAGTCATGCATTAACCATATTTTTCAAACTTGATAATTACTTTTTAACACTTTTTTACAACATAGTTTAGTGGCGGCAATCTTATAATGACCGCAATTCAGATGTCACCATAAGTGACTGCAGAGATGCAGAGACTTTTAGCAAGCTGGTAGTCTGTGAAACGCATGTGCTAGCATCTCACCTTGGTTGTTAGCAACAGCTAAAAGTTATCTTGCGTTTCTTCTAGGTGTAATAAAACAGCAGAGATATTTTAAGATGATAATCTTTAAGTTGACTTGCTAAAATCTGCAATCAAAGCTCCATTCACATCTCCTAGCTGAGAATCTGAGACATGACCAATACAGGAAAACTTAACATTTCACTGAATAAGTTCAAAGTTTAAAGCTTATCTAAAGATAAATATGCTTAATATATTGAAATAAGTGATTGTGTTATAAGCACATTCTACAGTAATGGATTCTATTTTACTTATTAGGGTAATTTTTTTGATGAAAAAATATTGTTTTTTGTTAATTCCTAACTGACCGTCCAATTTAGTCCAAAGATGTTGCATATAAATCCACCCGAGGAGATCTATATGGCATATATATCTTATTAATTCCTATTTTACTCATCAGGAGGAACTCTCTTATGAACTTTTTCTGACATAACTTCACATCTAACATAAGGAGTTTGATCAGGGGGATTACTTGTACTACGCAGGGGATTGGGTACTTATTCGGGGTATGCTCTTGCCGTAAAGGATAACAGTGAAGGCCTAGTTTAGGCATCAGAAATTATCTTCTCTACAAAGCATCACAATGAAGCCACCCAATGCAAGAACTGTTGATTATGTCCACACAAAGGACCTTGAGAGCTACCAAAACGTTAAACTGCAGAAACCCTAACTATAGATTCTCTAATATTAACATTAATATTCATGACAGATTTACAAAAGCTGTTTTTATTCAGGCTTAAACCAAGAAAAATCGACGCCACCTTCAATTCAAGAGGCAAGATAAAAGAAATAGAATCCAGACAGGGGGATCTGAGCACTCACTGTGATTGTTGAGCAACAGAGCCAGGTACTCCCTGTGGTAGGAGCCGACGTAGAGAAGCAGAGCAGGACTCTGGCTGGTCCTGAAGCTCAGGGAGACATTTTCTGCTCTCAGCATCATGTCAGTGTAGATGAAAGAAGGCTGGATGCTGCTGATCCTGTTCAGCTCTTTCAACAGTGCCTCTGTGAAAGTGTAGCTGATAGATGTTCCCGACTTGAAGCTGGCTGAAACTTCTGCAGGGGGGGAGAAAGATGATGTCTAAAAATATAAAAGTCTCATCTTTAAGCTTTATACTGTTAAAGGAAAAGTTTGACTGAAGGCAAGGCTGGCATACAATTCTATTTTGCTTGGTTATAAGGTAAAATAACTTTTATTATACACATACACCCACTTCACTGTTTAAATTTGCCACATTAAAATTGCTTCCCAGGGGGAAGGTATGGTTTGCGTTTGCATTGCATATTGAAATGTGACTATAGTGGACTGTGTCATCACTCTGCCCTTAAGTAAGAACTAATCTATACGGGAGGACGAGACACAGCTGGGCTCCGTCATTATAACAAACACAGGATGCTGTGTTACCCGCCTTATGTGGCGACTGGCCTTATGTGGCGAAGTTTTGGTGCACGGTCGTGACATCAACAAACTCTGAGACTTTGATAATTAGTTTAATATTTTCGATCTTAGACTTTAAAAAGGAAGAATATTAAAAAGTAGACACCTTGAAATTCCTAACATTTCACACCAGCTCACTGAGTTTGATACGTAACTGTTAAATGCACCGCTGTAGGAACTGGCATGCTATAAAAATCAAACTTAAGTTCTCATCAGCTGTATTTTTAGCTGCATTTCTTTGAATTAATCACTTTTTCAGATTATTTACCTCTTTCACAGAAAACTCCAGTGTAAGCAGACGGCCCACAGTTGCAGGAGAAGCTGTTGGCTCTCTCCACACAGAGACCCTGGTTCAGACAGAGGGAACCATAGGTGCTGCAGTGGCCCGGACATCCCGCCTGAACCCCGGGCGTGATGTTTGCTCTCGCCTCCAGGTCCAGAGTAACTCCATTCAGCTGCAGAGAGCGGATACAACCCCGAAAACCCTTCTGCCTGGACGCCTTTGCTCCTGTAGACACACACAAAAGGCGATACTAAAACAAATCTGCTAAGCCCATCTCTTCTTTATTTTTTTACCTTATCTGTCTATCCCAGTGAAGATGACACATATGAACTATTCTTTTGCATTACCTGGTTAATCGGTCTGGAAAAATGCATTTCGTAGTTTCTCAAAGTCAAAACCAAATTAAATCTAGGCCTACGCTGTCATCCCTGACAGCAAAGATATGACCCCGAAAAGCCTCCAATCTCTTCCTCCTGATTGAACTCCACTATTAAAAAAACTATTAAAAAAAAATCACAGAATTTTCAGGATGTCATAAATACCTAGTTTTATCCGATCAAAAAGTAAAGATATTCAAGTGATAAAGGCTGCATAATTAATCAAATAATGATTTTGTCATCCCATAATTACCAATAAATAATAATAATAATTTAAATCATAATTAAATTATTAAATTGAGCAAGACTGACATGAAATGAATCTCCAAAAGTTTCCGATTTCTTGCTTAACAACCTCCAACTGCCCTCAGATTTCAATTGTCCCAGTGCCAAACTGGCAACTTCAGGACTGTTATGAGATAAACAGCATTCCAAGACTGCGGAGATGATGAGTTTTATATCAGGGCCTGGAGTTTCATCATGAGCTGGCAGGAACAGGCTGCCATAATGGTTGAAGCACTGGACCAAAGTTACTCCAAGGACTCTGACCGCTACAACTGCAACTTTTCATTTCATCATCCTGAGGATATTTCAATCAATTTGAGGATTTTCTGTCACTCTATTGAGTGTGGGCTTGTATAAAGTTATTACTTCCATAAATCCATCCAAACACATACCTTAGGAACAGAGATTTATTTTTCGTATGATTGAACACGCTTAAGCTGTTCATTTCAACATGGATCAATAAGGGAGGACGGCACTGCAATACATTAGGTTTAGTGTATTAAGTAGGATAGGACGGAGAGATTGGCTGAAAGGTTATCTTTTAATAGAAGGAGCAGGGGAAACAAAGAAATAAAACCACCAGCCCCCATGTGGTGAATGAAAATTTAACCCACGAGTCATTTTCTTGTGTGGTATTTGTACAAACGAATCCCGTTAAGGAGGTACGAGGAGAGAATAAAGTAGTTAAGGAAAAAAACTATTTTTGATAAGTGATATATCACATGTTTGCCGGTGCAGAAGCAGCAGTGGCAACCACACACACCTATGAATAGCTGGCTGTTGAGCTGTAGGTGGATGTGGCCATCAGAGGGAGCCTCTTGTGTGGAAACAGGAAACTCATCCAGGCGAAGCGAAGCCTCTTTAATGTTGCGTTCAGCTCGAATGCGATGCCACCTGTTATCATTCAATGGGACGTGAGCCGTCACACCAACCTCCAACGGACCGTTACCCACATCAAAGGAAAAGAGGACTTCAGTGGGGGCTGCAGCAGGGAATGAAAAAAATACTTAGTGAACATTTTCCGAAAAATCTCATTCATCATCTTATCTCCCTAAAACTTGCTCTTCCCTCAGAGTGGACCGGAGGTACAGAATATACAAAGTTTTATAACTGGTGAACCAGCAACAGGATCATGAGTGACCAAGGTTCATTGATTAGCAGGGGCAGTGAAGTCTGGTGTTGCCTGATCCCACAGAGAAACTGCTATTCATGCTAGGGCTGGTTCCGATAGAAGGGCGAGAAAACACAATCCATCCCAGAGCTGTTTTTACAGTGGAAAGGGGATCTAGACAATATTAAGTAGGTGGTTTTAATGTAATGGCTGATTTTTGTATATTTGTCACTAAAGTGTGTTCAAGACCTGGAAACCAAGAGCGGTCATAGTGGCAAAAATCAATGGCAGTTTTTGCTGCCATTAATACATTTTTTATATTAAATAATTCATTGAAATATTGATTATTTCATAGTCTTCAATGATCTCGATATAATTATCTCATAATGACAAAAAAACAATCTACATTTTTCTTGAAATATCAAGGAAAAAAAGGTTGTTGATTGTTAGTTTCTTCATATTCATCAGAGATCAGAAGTCTCATAGCTATATCAACTGATCGAAGATGAAAATGGCAGATCAGGGAGTTCACATTATTGATGAAAACGTCAGATTCTACTTCAATCGTTATTGATGAAAACATCAGATTCTACTTCAATCAAGGTTTAACACAGGCAGAAATTGCTTCTGTAGGTGTCAATCGTATAACCGGTGTGTACATGTTGCCTTTTATTTACTCATTTTCTCAAGAAAGATTGCTTGTTTTTTTTTGTGATAAGATGAATATTATATTATTACGAGAAAAAGGCCATAACTGCATTTTTGCCACCATGGCTGAACTCATACAGTTCATACAAAAACTGACACTGAAAGTAATATGAAAATGTGTACAAAAAAATATGCATATGGGAAAAAAGTACAGGAAGAAGTACTTCACTGCAGAGGACATACTATTTCAAGACGGTGTAGAGATTGAATGGCCAACTGCTGCTTTAAATGATCTCATTATATTATTATGTGTAAACCGATTGGATCAGATTGTACATTATATAAACAGTATGAGAACTACCATAATGTGCTACAGTGCATTGATTCCTGGAAACTGATACAAAAGAAATGTATCAGATGTGGAGAAACACAGCAGCAATCACCTCCCAAACTGTGAAAATAATAGTATATTATTTTTTGGGTTGAGTGTGCCATCGCCCCCAGCTGAGTTCAATCCAGCTGAAACTGGATCAGCCGGATGATCCCTCTTCCTCGAGTTGTGAGCACATCTAAGTGAGGTCCAGATTAGACATCTGACCTGAAAGCTTTTACTCACAGCTGAGTTCAATCCGAATGAAGTCTTTGATGCCCAGGTTTTCCAGGAAGACCCCCGAGGATGAGATGGTTTTAAAGAAGAACGAGATGTCGGCGCTCAGCTCTCCGTGGAATGTGGGAAAGTGGAGGTAAGATGTGTCTTTGTCAAAAAATGCAGCGTTCCAGACATTTCCTGTGAATGTTTGAAGAGTTATCAATCACAGCTTTGAAAATACAATTGAAGAGTAAAGGAACAAATTTACAATTAAGCTTTTTACCTATTATCCTCAAAGGTTGCCAATACTTCATCTGTATATGGTTCAGAGGCACAAAAACACACAAGGTGACGTTGAACTGGACTTACTGTCTCCATGGCAGCGGAGCTGCCCAACCCTGTAGGTGCTTTCTGAGCCAGGTCTCTGGACGTCACCCAGAACTAAAGATCTGACCGGGAGCATCTCCTTATGGGTCAGCAGGCCTGAGTTATTAGCCCTGGAAGGCAAGACAGAGGATAAGGAGAGGAGGAAACTGAATAAAGGCTTGAGGGTAGAATGATAGAAGGTTTTTTTCATTTGCAAAGTAAGAGTAGAAAACAGAGTTTAAAAAATGCTGAAATAAAGGATAAAGACAGAAGAAGGGAGATGGTGAGGTTGAACAACAAAAAATCGAAACACCATCAGCAGCCAAAGAAATTATAATTTTCTTCATATCAGTTAATATAAAGTACCATTCATTCCAGTCAGCGTCACAGTTGCAGTGGTGTTTGGGGTCCAAACAGTCCCGCCGCAGGCCACAGGCACACTGCTGGCTGCCTATTGTAGCTCCACCCCAATAAGTCTGCACCCGTCCCATGCCAGGACCTCCTACCCACCAGCTGAGTGGTGGGCCATCTGTAACCCAGAAATACACTCATTTATCTTGCATACTCCAGGGGATTGGGCCTTATCGGGAAGTTGTCGCCAACAGCAGAGGGCCATAGTTATGATATACTGTGTCTATCTCAAAATGAATGTTTCAGGTTTTGAATGTTTTGAATAATCTTTACTATGTGTTATTGAATAGAAGATTTACCTGGTGTGTTGAAAAGGCGGGACTTCCTGCATAAGTATGTAAGCTCCTGTTCGCAGTGCTCTGATTGGCTGATAATGGCCACCAGTTGCTCCTCCTCAGATGCATATTCAAAGTGAGCTGTGTGTTGATTCTTGCCTGGCGACGGCTGGACTCTGGTCAGGTCTGTGTTATTTTGCTGGATGACCATCCATGTTTTGTCCTCTGGTCGTAGTGAGGAATACGAGAGATGAGGGAAAATGCAAAAGATATTTTTTAATTTGTATTGGTAAGATCTTTATTCAGGATAATCCTGAAGGAAAGACTGGATTTTCATTCATTCCGCTTATCCTGTTAGGGGTCGTGGAGTCGGGGGCTTGAGCCTATCCCAGGGGGCTTAAATAGAATGGACTAAAATTGAATAAATAGAATATTATTTCTATTGTTGCAGAACAGTGAATGACAGGTTACCAGCTCTTGGATTAGCAGCGTCCAAAATACAAAATACTTGTGGCGGCTACCTGTCATGTTGCAGTAAATCATCTGTGGTCTGATGGGCCCGCTGCCATCAACATCAATATAATAATAGCCAGACGTGTTCCCTTTGTGTTTGTACGCCTCACAGGACTGCTCATACATTGCTGAGGAGAGAGAGGAACACATGACATCATGACATCATAGGTCATTTGATATTGTCTTTTTCTTCAGTGTTTTGTTTTCAGTGGAAACAAATAAAGTTATATATATTATATGTTAGTGCAGCGCATGATAAAACATTTTAAATGTTTCTTTAAGCGTCAGCTTCAGACGCTTACAGCTGTGACAGGTGGCTCCGCTGTAACCAGTGCTGGAACAGTTGCAGTGGAAGGTGCTCCATGATTGACTGCAGTGACCTCCATGTTCACAGGGAGTCAGAGAACACCTATGAACCGCAGAGAAAAACCAAAAGTTCAGACATAATACCTTAACCATCCCCCTGTGTTAAAGGTCAATACAGCACAGGATGCACAAACTGGAACTTTATTTAAATACTGGAAATTATCTGCTAGTTATCCGAGGTCCATTCGCCTTTTCCCAGCAATAAACCATCCAGCCTCCTCACCTGCACCATCACAACAAGCAACATTTGGCACCTTACTAAGGTTAGTTTAAGGATTTATTAGTTTATATTAATTTAGATAATGTTATATTACTCGCAGATTTGGGTTTTCCTTTATTTTTGACAGTGTAAAGTGGTAATTTGGGCTTTTTGGGGATCGTCTGTAACCAATAAATTTTTTTTACATAAGTTCTTCAGATGCTACAATGTTGGTTTGAAATATAGTCATGCACCATGGAACGTATTAACGACGATATCGGGTACCCCACTGTATTCCTAAAATCAAGCAGCTTTTTCCAGGAAGGTCATTCTGGTGCAAATCAATTTTTGAAGTTGACATTCCTTGAAACAAAATTAGCACAAAGGATTATATCTTTGCAATTTACCACTGGCCTGTGGGGATCTTGAAAGAGGTCAAATGTCATGTTCGAAGTCCAATGTGTTTTTCAAAAACACAGCACAAGATTAAAACGATGCACTGGAGCTTGACATGACATGTTGTGCAGTGCAGAAAGAGAAAAGAGACATTGTTAGAGGCAATTGTTTCCCTAACAATTATCTCCAACAACTGATGATGAAGACGATTTTAAATTATTGATTTAAACCAACACCGTTTTATCTTTTTTATCAATCTTTTATTTAACACTTCCCAATAATTGTGTGAAGAGCACTGGAGTCTTTAACACAAGAAACGCCCCAAAAATGATTATAATGATTATGATCATTTGAAAATACAGCAGAAAATAGACAAATTGAATGTGAAGTTATTGTCCAAAAAGTAGTGTTTTTTGATGAAATAGTTCTCCCTAGTTAGTAAAATATGATCTATTAGAGTAGAATATGATACATACAAGATAGGCATCAATTTTGGACTAAACTGGATCAATGGTTAGGATGTTTTCATTGAAATGCTGTTTTTCATAAAAGAAATCCCCCTAGTGAGTAAAATATGACTTATTAGGATAAAACAAGATATACAAGAGAATGGATTCACATGCACCAAATTTGTTCTTAATCGGACCAACGGTTGGAAACTTGTGGAAATAATGCTTCCCCTAATGTCAAAAATATGTAACCGACCTTTTCCCCATATCATTCATTTTCGCACAAAGGGGGAAGGTGGTATACAAATTTAAAGTGATCGATGAAAGTATTTTGAGTTATCGCGCTAACATGACCAATCTGTGGAGGCGGACACAGCGGAGGCGAAAACCATTCCATAATATTCCATAACATTTCTTCAAAAGTTACAAATGGAAGGAAAAAAGTATTGCAGAGTTGATCTAAATGCAATCACATTCCGACTAAGACATTTTACTCTGAATATGTATGTGTCCAGCTACCTGTTGTCTATAAATGCTGGCTGTTGCAGTGTCAGCCAGTGTAAGATGTCACATCAAAGAGTAGTTGAAAGTCACTACTTCACCTTTTTGACATGTTTTTGGACTGTGGGAAGAAGCCAAACCACCCACAAAGTACAGACATCTTAAAACTTTAAGTAAGTGTAGATGAAAGCATTTGTGCTTCACTATTGCCCACCTCATCCAGTACAGTTCCACTCACAACACAAACCACATTCTGAAGAAACAAAGAAAGGAAGCTGTAACTCATATGATGCTGTAAAGACTATTATCAAGTCTAACTGGCCTGACCTGTCGATGATGCCACACATGTCAATCTGCAGGTGATTGTAGTTTCCAATCAGCCTCTGCTGCACCATCATCATGTCCACCAGCTGCTCGTCCACAGCCAGCTGACGCATGCAGCCCTGGAATGCCTGGAAGGGGTTGGTGCACCACTGCTGGCTGGTTCTTCCTGCAGGGCACCCTACACGGGAGAAGAAAGATCCGTCATCCCACCAAAGTAGATAGTTATTCTTATTTATGCATATGTTCAATTTCTTACCACCAAAACAAAGTTGACTTCCTCTGGTAAAAAGAAATGAGGGAACAGCTTGAGCAGTGGCTCTTTGGACTCCATCGATGGCAATGATCAAATGTCCTCGTCTGTAGATGAGCTGCACCGCGTGCCACTGACCGTCATCCAGAGCTGAACCTGATGACAAACACAAAATCTACTTTAAACAAAAGAGTTTCAGACGCCACAGTTTAGTTTGTCTGGTACTATTATTCAGGCATCATATGTCTGTTAAATGTGGTATTTTTGTCTGGGCTTAGAGCTTTCTATCTCTTAATGGATGTATAATACAATCTTTGTATCCTGCCAAGTGTTCAATTTCCAATGAAAAGCGATGGCTGAAACAATAACAAATTATCTATTTGAAATAATGACGGTCTTGTTCACAACAGGATACAAAACTAAAAACACAAAGCAGTTCCAGCTCAGCTTGAATAAGTTGATCTAAAAAGAAATATAACTTCCTATCTATCAAATTTGTGTCCATGAATACAGATGCTACCACTACAAGAAAACCTTTGAACTGATGTGGGTAAATCATAACCTCTGAAAAACTGAGCAAATTGACATGACATAGTTAAAATATGCTTAAAAATGAGCAAATTAAAGGAACTAATTGTGGGATCCACAGTGATTATGGTCAAAGCAATAATGGACACTAGACTAGTTCTCCATCTTATTATATTATTTTTAATTTCATGGCTTATATTATATATCTTATATATTTTCATTTGTAATCTGGCATATGTAAATTTGCAACAACAACAACTATATTTCTGTGTGGTCTATTTTATGGTTACAAGTGAAGCTCATACAGGCACTTCATACAGCTCAGGGGTTCTTGGCGGTATCATTAATCAGAAGAAGCCGAGAATGTGAAGCAGCATCAAGTGCTTCATCAAGTCATGGTGCTGATGTGCTTGTTTTTTGGTATTCCCGGGTGAGTAAAAGGTCAAAAGATGTGTAAAAGTAGCAACACAATGTACAACGAATGAGTAAGCATAATAGACAATCAGTGAGGCAAATATGAGATCTGTAATGCAACCAACTGTAGTCTGCTTAAATTAAAGTTGTGTATACGTGGGATATTGTTGGTTTGCATTTCCAGGTTGTAGTGAAGTAGCCATTCTACAGCAGATGCAAGTTTATCAGTATATGGATGTTCATGATATGCATGAGTCATTAATTAGACCGAGCCCAGTGTGTGAAGAAGCGTCAAGTGTAGGTGGTGTTGATGTGCTCCTCTTTCTGTTACCCCAGAAAATACAAGTAAAGACCAGGGTTTAAATATAATACATGCCTTTTTTTGTGGTGATGTGAACAAACTACTCCTTGCTATGTAACATTGCACGGACCACCAGATGAGGGAAATCCTGTATGCCCCCTTTGGTGAGGTGAGGAAATTAGGATTCAAAACATTAGCCATACAATTACTATGTATTTATCTACCCAAGTTATCCACAGTGTTACAGCCCACAAACAGATTTGCCGGTTTTATTCTACCGGTATGACTACAACCCCTTTAAAACTTTAACTTTGCAAACTGAGGGGAAAACTCGAAAGGATTTAGAGAGAACAGAGCAACTCCATAGCAGCTCAGTTCCTCATCATGTCAACACGTCTAACAGCAACAGATAAGGGCTCTTTAAGTATAGACACTCTGGATCACAAGATTATTTCTTGGATCCAGATCATACTTTGATGTTGAGGTATTTTGTGTATTGTAGAGAAATCCTCTCATCTGCCACCCACTTATGAACCATCCATCAACCTACCACCAAATTAAATAAATGGTTAAAAGGCAAAAATGTTACACCACATGATGTGTAATAATAATACCAAATTATGAAAAAACTAAATTCCATAACTTCAACATAACATAAACTTAACTCTACAACAATAACAAATCTGTCAAAAGCATGAAGTCCTCTGTTTGGATAATAGGTCCTGCCTACAATTTCCTAAATAAGGGAATGATTTTCCTGTGGTTGCTGTGATCAGCAGAAATTCTGATGAAATAATGTTGGTTGTTAACTCTCACGCCAATGTCAGACCAAATCTTTCAAATTGGTATTTGACAAGCTCACGGTTTTTACAAACAGAGACAGATTCAGCAGGCTGACCTGTGCTGAGCTCCAGTGGTGCCCTGCCAGACTTTAGGATCTCCAGATGGAGCCTTGCTTTGCTCAAGAACAGCCGGACTGTACCAACTTGCTTCTGGTCACTAAAGGTCAGCAGCAGGCCCTCCTTGTTCCATGTCCGAAACTGAAGCCCCAATGACAGCCCCGTTGATGTCGGCGCTGGCAAACAGAGGAAGCTCAGGGGGCTCGAGAAGGTTATAGCCATAAAAATGGGCTCAGCACAAGAAAAAGTCACATTACCCTGAGGTCGATGGAGGAGATCAGAGGGGAGAAGATACGCAGAGAGGGGAGTTACTTCAGCAAAAGGACAAAACAATAATACTTGAATGTGTATTTATTTCAAGGGTGCCCAACAGCGCCTTAATGCACACAGATCACATCAGCAGGTCTTCAAGAGCTGGCGCTCTTTACCATAAGGATAATCGCAAGATGAAGAATAAGCAGAAGCTCAGAGCACTGATGTCCTTCAACAGCTTCTATGATCAGAGAGGATTTGAGGATGGAAGAAGGGTGAGAAACAGGAAAAGCAAGAGAGTGCAGCATAAATCCACTGCCGGGAGACGATTTGCTGCATCCCAGGTTCACTGGAATTTATGTGATGGGGAAATAATGGCCCAAGGTATTACTGGACACATTGTATGTTTGATCTTGTGACTTCTCACCTGATAACACTTAAAGTGAAGTATACTGTAAAGTATTGCCTTGCATAAGTGTTGGATGAATTTCAGTATTATAATAAGGTAATTACCAATTTGAATCTAATCTGGAAGGTATTACGCTGATCGTGGACGATAATAATTTGAAAACATCAACCTATGGGGCAGCTTCAGCTCAGTGGGTGGAGCGGCTGTCTCCCAATCGTAAGATCAGAAGGTAGCTGGTTTCAGTCTCCTCTCGTCATAGGGTCCTTGAACAAGACCCTGAAACCCTAGCTCCCCGGGCGCCTCAAAGGGGCCGCCCACTGCTCCCTCAGGGATGGGTCAAATACAGATAAATAATTTCACTATGTTCTACTATGTATGACTGTATTTGAACAATAAAGGATTTATTTTTCTTCTGGGTTACATCATTAGTATCATGTTATTGCAGTATTAATATCCCCATAATATCCTTTCTTTTATCCATTTTTTTAATTTTTTTTACACTGATATAATTATTATTATTATTACCAAACTATTACTTTATTACTTTGGTAATTACATGGAAATACATATGTGTTACCTCTTTATAACCACACTATTACCCCACTATTACCATCTAATTACCATGTTGTAATGTGAAATGTTACCCAAAATTTAAATAAGCACTATTTATGAGGGATAAAGATTCGGGAATGCATATATTGTTCTTGTCTTTGTTTCTGCATTCACACATTTATTACACTTTTTTTTACACAGAAGTAAAATGTAATTTACAACACTACTAAACAACAGACTTATAGCAAATCAACAAGTAGAATATATTGAAAAAAGGCACAACAAGGGATCTTAAGGAGGTATATTTATAATAAAAAAAACTTTAAAAAGAGGACAAGAAATTTAGTGTAGCTGACAATTGCTTAGATGTTTTTTCACAACCATAAACAGACTTATTTGTTGTGTGGAGTTACTGAGATGTCCACAGAACTGAAACAGAGATAAACCGACAGACTTCTTCTGGACACCAGGCCTATTAATAACTGTTTTTTATTATTATTATTACTTGCTTTAGATAGTTGCTGATGGTGTAAATGGTGTTTGTATTAAGTGGCCTGGCTTAGTATTAGAGTGAGTGTGTAGAGTGTGTGGAGTGTGTGGTGTCCTGTACTTATGGTTCTAATGGCTTTAATGTAAAAAAAACATGACACGCCACTGAAATGCATCGTTAATCAGAATCCAGTAAAAAAACATGATTCACTTATAAAAGTTTACCTTCATAATGACCCGCTGATCTTTATGTTTGGCGAGGTCCACCAGATTCATGCGATTGTAAACAAGATTTTCCAGACAGCCAAGAAAATTCCTGTGTGATCTGACTGACATCTGAAAGTCAAGGTCTGCTCCAACACTCATCTGTGCAGACAAGGCCAAAACATTCTCACATAAAAACTCAATAGGGAACTTGAGCAGGAGTAACAACAAGATGATATTTTCTGCATTGTGTGCATCCAACAGCAACAAAGCCACACCTGGCCATGGTCCCAGTGGGCGAACTCTGTAGGGATTTGCACCCACAATGTGCTTCTGTCCACGGTGAGGTTGAGGTGAGAGTTGTGACGGTCCACGACGACATGATGCCAGTGTTGATCGTCTAACAGACTGCCCAGTGATACTAGATGATCGATGCCTGGAGAAGAACTCACATCTGGAGAGGGAGAACCAAGAGGGAGATGAAGAAAGTAGAATTTGGAGAGGAGACTATGACGAAGAAAGTTAAGATCTTGAATTTGTTTTTAAAATTTGACATTGCTGAATGTTCTCTCAACTTTGATGACTTTGTCTGTGATGAGCAGCATCGTATAAAATGTAGTTTCTTCGCTTCTGTCTCTATTTGGTAACAAAGTGCGGGAAATGTCGCATTTTAGTCCAGCGACACTTTTCTTTAGAAGGAAAACATCCAACGCCTACAGTCAAATCAAGGCTGCTACCAGTTATTTACTGTTAACTAAAAGTGAAAGGTTTTACAGTGGGAGTTCATCTTCCTTTTAAGAGAATCCCCTCAGGATTCCTGAACACTTTCTCATTGGATTTAAAAGGGAACTCTATGAACATCTTGTGTTTTATTAACTGAGAAGATGCTAAAAATTCCTCAAAGCCTTTTTTTAAGCTACAGCTTTCAGTGTTAGATCAACTCAGTTCAGAACCACAATGATTCCAGATGTAAAGATGCCACATTCTATTACACTGTGACTTGACATGGAACAATAAATTAAATGATTGGCTATTTGAGGTCTGATTAGATTAGAAGACAACATTTTAGCTAAAAAAAATAAAAAATCCTTTTTGAAAACATTTTGATAAGGATTACGGTAGACATGGATCTTCTAAAACAAACATTCTGCATCACAAAATACGACCAGATGCCTATGAACAATGATCTTACCTGCTGATCACAGTTAAGGTGTAACAACGCCACAGTCTGCTAAAGAAGTATACACTTAGCCAAGTGTATAGACAAACAGAACACCTTGGTCTGCCCTTCTTTCCGTTGTTATTTTGTCAATCAATAGTTATTAGCCTGAAAATGCAATGCATTATGTGGAGTGGACTCATGTTGTCACACACTGCCACTTAACATAAAGACGGAAATGGTAGAATTTTGAAAAATCTGTTGTTTTTTTTACAACCCTGTTGATTGACCTCAAGTGAGACATCGTGCTATAAATCACCATGGAGAGAGTAAAATAACGCGTTAAGTCGATACAGCGATATTGAATAAAATACACAGCCCACCATTCACTGAGTGAAAGCTGAGGTAACATGCAATCAGAATCTGTTTTTGTTTGTGTGAGTTCTGAAAAAAAGTTTTCAGATTGTCGATTATTGAGAATAAATCAAGAACCAGATGAAGCTCGAATGAACGTTCAGTCAGGAATACTTTTTCTTTGCATACTCCGTTCACTATCCTCCCTCATACCACTCGTTAAAATCTTTCACACACGCTGTGCTCATTATTCAACATCTGTCCAATCACTTTAAATCACCTTCATCACACAGAACTTTCTGATGGACTAATTATCACTGGGTAACCTGTTTCCCAGTTTTGAATGTTGAAATACTTACAGTTGCAATTTGAAACTTCTTCTAGGCTGATTGTCTGGGGGGTCCTGGCCTCTCAGGTGTATGTATGGTGGGCACCATGTTGTAGGTCTTAGAGGGTCGCGCAGGCTCTCTGGGACGTGGGCCCTACTTAGGCTTAGGTGCGGTTGGCCTCAGACCGATCCTGGGATTTTCTCCTGTCCCCCTGCAGGTTGGGCCCTGGCACTGGCCTACTCCCTCTACATAAGGGGAGTAGGCCTCATCCCGACCCCTCTGAGTTGGGTATCAGGGGAGCCCTGTCTTCTCAATTGGGTTGCCGGCCTCACACCAGGAGTCTGGGCGGGTCTTGGGTGCGCAGGCTCTATGTGATGTGGGTTTCACTCTTGCCTTGGGGGGTGCTGGCCTCTGGTGCTCCTGTGGGCCGGCTTTTGACCGGTCACCTCTGTTTTCCTACGTAAAGGACATTATGCCCACCTCTATGCAGCTTGTTTGAGAGGAAACTTATGTGAAACATGTGAAAATCTTGTGTTTTGCCCACCAATCCATGTAAACCTTGTCCTCCATTCTTTACTTTTTGATTCTTAAATACTGAACATAGGCGCATAAATCACATGAGATAATTGTCTAATTAACAATTTCCATTTGAACAAAACAGTGACCATTTCAAAAAACTAACACCCCTCTCATAATGTCTGATACAATGTGATGTGATAATCACTCATTCAGTCCCACACAAGAAAATATGGTAGGTGTTTTACTGTCATGGAAATACGTGTTTCTTACCTTATCCATCAGAAATCAACACCAAGCTTAGCAGGTATTCTGTTGTTACACAACCTAAACAACGTCTGTACACCCTTTAGACAAGTCACGTCACTTCTCATACAGCACTTACTAAGATAATTGCACCATCAGCAAAGAGATGGTAAGAAACAACAACTGGCCAAACTTTCTCTCTAATTCCCCATAGCTCCAGTACATTGAAACAAACTTTGTTTAACGCATGATTTTAAGAGCTACCTTTTCGGAGGAGGAGGAGAAGCGTTCCTTTTTCCAGTTCCAGGGTGAGGCTGAGCCCACTCTGTCCTTCTGCGTGAATGAGTATCCCAGAGTTCCTCAGAGATTTAAATTTTAGGGAGATGGTCTCCCTGGTTATCTGTCTGGGTCTGTGACTCAACCTGAAGAAGAGGCTGCTGCTGCCATCAAAGCTCACAACTGCAGAATCTGAAAAAAACAAAATAAAAACACATAGACATACAAACAAAAATGAAATTATGCTGATCATTCGAACAATATATATTATCGTGACCATAATAATCCCTAATATATCACACATTACCACATTTAGTAACATATCAGATGGACTAAATTGTCTCCAGCAGACCAGCTTGATTGACAGTTTATACAACAGTAAAAATTAGGTTCCATTTATTTTATAAGTGAAATATACCACACTCTACAAATATGAGATGTTCAACGATAGTCTTTGTGAAAAAATCCACATACATGAGACGTAAGGCACTATTGATAATCTTTTCTTTGTTCATCACATGTTACTCAGTACTATTGATAGTGGAAGAAGAGCTTCAACAAATTATACCCTTATTGTGAATAACAACATTCAGAATTTTCCCTCTGTGTCAAGAACACATTATTTCTATAATATTCATCCGTGACAGAATTTTATCCAACAGTTCAGTAAAGATTAATTTGCATAATCCAGAAAGTCAAACCAGAAGAACAGAGAAGAAGTCGTGCTGAGTGTGACGAAGGTGCTTCCACAAAGATATAATTCCCTTCTGTCTGAAGAGTTCATTCTGAAAGCTGTATATTTAAATCTACCTCCTGTTGCATCTCTTTCATGAACAGATTTCATATTTATATAAATAAATAACAATATCCACACTAACATTTTAAACAAACTCAAAAGAGGTTGAAAGGTTTTATAAATGTCATGCTTAAATTAATCTAATTTTATTAATTTTGATTTAATTGCAGGTTTATTTTTTGCATTTACTGCTTATGCAAATTATTAAATATTTTAGCGTATATTTAATACTGTACTGTCTTTATTCACAAAATGTATTGTTTTGTTATTTTAATTTTGGTGCATTTTCTGGCATAATAATTTCTCAGTGGGATCAATTCAATCTTATCTTAATTTATTTGAATTTTTTTATTTTGCTCAAACCTATTTGTCATCCCTGAAGATTGTATTTTTTTATGCCCTGTTTTTAAATTGTGTGTGCTCAAAAATGTGAAAGACAAAGACACCATGAAGCAGGGAATATCCATCCAAGAAGGTGAAATTTTGCATGACTGAAATTACAATTCTCATTATAATATGACTTTTTACTTTTACTAGAAATTGAAAATTATCTTCCCATATCTTAAAACATTTCATGGAATATAATGATTTTCTTGAAAACATTGTTTTCTTATATTCGTCTGGGTGCGCCCAAGGTCCCAAGAGGCCTGGATCCTATCCCAGCTGAGATTGGGCGAGAGATTGGATGTATCCCTGACAATTTGCTAGTGAATCACATTTACTAATACAAACACATAGAGGTGAACTTCCATTCACAATCTAATTCACGCCGGTGGGAGAGCCAGACGGGTAGAATATGCAAAGTCTACACAGAAAAGCCCCAGGTCCCCAACGTGGATTTGAACCTGGAATATTTTTTCTGTGAGGCAGATTGTATTCTGTGTCATGAATACAAGAAAATGATTACAAAAAAGTGACCAACACGGTGTGGCTACTTTATAGCGAAGCTAATCGGGTCTCTAAACAAGAGAGTAAGATTCCAGATATGGTGGGTCGTGTCGCTTTAACAGTCACGGAGCTGAGTGTTGCTGCGCAATGCCTACAGTGTTGCTATTGAAGAATCAAATTAGAGCTGCCAACTGAGAAGCATCCATTACATCCCACTGTGCGTTAGAGGCTTTGCTGCAGCCCCTGATTTTGGACACAGGAGGAACCAGAAATTCAAATCATTAAAAAATAAACGCCCGCAAGTTTCTCTCTCTAAAAAAACTTTCTAGCTGGGAGCACATATGAAATGTAACTCAAACAACCGTTAATCACACGCTTTCTATTCATATCATCCACAGTCTATTGAAGATGTTAGGGTTTGAAAATAGTTACATTTTAATAATAGTGACTGAGAAGTTTCACTCCCTCATGTTGTAGCACAAAAATAAGATTTTGTTTTTGTATTCAAATCTCATGTTATACAAAATGTTTATAAACATTTGTTTGACACAGCATTGGTGGGTCTGATGGCAGGTATGTAGGGAGAAAGTGATTCAATTCATTATTATTGTCAGGAAAACAGCTACTCTATGGCCTTCTTAAATAATCCAGTGAAGAACTGGTTTGTCACAAATTCTGTAAAATGTTTATGTGCTTGGGTATTTTCCAGTAATTTCAAAGGTTTGAAAACTGCAGAACAGCATAGCAATTTAATTCCTTCAATAAACGATGACCATAAGTTGGCAAAGAGGATGGGACTGCAGCTGATCCAGAAGAATTCTGCATGTCCTGTCTCTTTCATTTGTGACAGCTATGGCGGCATACTCAGAAAAAGGAAATCGGTTGGCTATAACGTGTGCAGGACTTGCATGGGCTTTCACAAGATTTAAACAAATGAACCTGAATTTATATGACTGAGTTTGTATGTTTGTCTTATTCCGTGTCTCCTTTGATTAAGGCTATGTGGGAACTTCAATTTCTGTTGTAAATCACTTTGTTTGCACTCAACAGATATTCTTTGGATAAATTCAACTAAATCATGGAAAATATTTCCAGATGACTTAATGAGTTTTTTCTCAGTTCTAAGTGATTCTGTTCGGCCATTTAGTTTTACAACTCTATCAAAAAAGGTTGGATCTATTTCAAGTAAATAATTAAGTTGGAATTAATCCAAGTGACTGGGTTGAATCAGCCCAAATAAATGATATTGACCTAACCTAAATACATAACGTTTGACCAACACAATAACTTATTTCAGAAATAAATCCTTTTAATGGTGTGAAAATACCCTCTATTATTTTCTTTTTAATTTAATTCAAAAATTCTAATCATAATAAAGATAATAAATTATAATTATTTTTTGAGTGCAGTTTGCAGGTGGATACGGAGAACAGTGAGATCATTCCATCAAATAAAGTAAAATTAATTTAATTTTTGAAACAGGAAACTCCATGATGATTCCTCCTGCTGGGGTTTAAACTTCTCATGATAAACATAAACCGGGGAAATATTCTTAACATTTGAATATGTTGTGTGTATGAAGAATCATTCTGTTTCCACTCCATTTTCATCAGCAATTACGGAAGTCCATCCGTAACAGTAAGGTTTCTGATGTGTATTGTCTATCAATGATTTCAAGATGGTCGAGATTCTTACATCTCTCGGCCATAACACTAAAAACACCTGCTTTATATAATGTAGATACTCCTTTGCCACCAAAACAGTTTTGTGATGTGTTGTGTGTTTAAACACCTTTCAGTTAGATTAACATTAAAATTAACATAAAAAAATCAACGTCAAGGGAAAAAATGTTAACTTGCTTCCTAATACACCCCACCCACTGACAGGTGTCATTGTCAGCAGATAATCAGTGTTATTCTGACTTCAGTTGTTATAATGTTATGGCTGGCTGGTGTGTGTCCCAATCAGTGATGTGGAATATTTGTCTTCATGACAGTTTATACCCACAGAATGTTGGTAAATGGAGGATTAAAAACTGACTGTAAGGACATCCATAGGTCTCCAGTCGGAGTCCAATCCGACCGTTGGGATTCCAGTCCAGGGGGATCAGACGGACATAACGAGTAATCACTGGATACTTGAGGTTGTGCTGGACCACACCGTCTGCATTACTGTTGCCTGGAAACATCTGTAAAGACAAACAACAGCAGTGAGTTAGCTGGTTTTCTGGATTTCCATCCACGCAACTGTCTTGTCTTTTGGTTGTAAGATACCACAAATATTTTTGTGGAATTTTCCCTCATCCTCCACTTGAACTTCAATAAAAAGTACCAGGAAAACAAGTGAACAAATTGTTTTATCTCCCCACGGAAGTTAAAGGGCGAATCCTGAAGGCTTCTGTGGGAAGCAATAAGTTTGACGTTCCTCTTAATGAAGGTAATATTATGGTTCCTGGTGAACAGCTCCTCAATTAGGTGGAAAATAAGATTTGCGCGGCACTGCTTATAGTTTTATGTGTTTTTGATGCTTTGGCAAACAGGAGAATAAGGAGAATAAAATGTATTAATCTCTACGATGCTGCCACTCTCTTTATGGATCATTTGAGCCTCAAATTGGACGTTATCTTAAGCCCTTTTTTTTTATTACAAACCAAACGTTTGCTTTTTTTTACAAACCTTTAAGTCTCTTTTTCTTTATAGTTAATTCTTATTCACCTCCTGGATCCAAAGAAATGGGTGAGAGCCTCCCATTGGACAATTACTACAGTGATTAATATGTTTCAGCTGGCAACAAGCTATTTAACCCTAACTGAGCTTCTTATTTCTAAATCAACCATGTCGGAAGACATATGCCGTGGTCTAGGAAAAGATTTTACTCTGTTTCAGGAGGGTCAAATAATTGGCCTGCATCAAGCAAAGAAAACAACTACAGAGATTGCTGAAACTACTAAAACTAGGTTAAGAACTGTCCAACACATTATTAAAGCCTTGATCGTGGTGAACCATCATCTTTGAGCAAGAAATTTGGTCAGAAAATAATCTTGAATGATCGTGATCCAAGATGACTTAAACATTAAGTGAAATCAAATCCTAAAAAAATCAACAGTAGAACTCAGTTCTATGTTTAAGTAAAAGCATTTCTAAACGCACAATGCGGAAAGAACTTGGGGGATTGGGACTAAACAGCCGTGTAGCCTTAAGAAAACCACTTGTCCTAATCGAGGCTAATCGAGGAAAAAAGGCTTCAAGCTAGGGAACAAAAAGATTGGTCTCTGGTGCAATGGAAAGAGGTCATGTGGTCTGATGAGTCCAGATTTACCCTGTTCCAGAGTGATTGGCACATCAGGGTAAGGAGAGAGGCGGATGAAGTGATGCACCCATAATGCCTAGGGCCTACCCTGCATGCCAGTGGGGGCAGCGTTATGATCTGGAGGTGCTTAAGATGCTCAGGTCCAGGATCAGCAACGTTATGTGCCCAAAAAAATGAGGGCAGCTAACTAACTGAACATACAGAATGACCATGTTTTACCATCCATGGATTTCTTCTCCCATGATGGGAAGGGCATATTCCAGGATGACAACGCCAAGATTAATTAGGCTCAAATTTCCAAAGAGTGCTTCAAGGAACATGATATATCGTTTACACTCATAAATTGACCACCATGGAGTCCAGACCTGAACCCCATTGAGAATCTCTGGGATGTGCTGGAGAAAAACTTTGCGCAGCAGTCCAATTCTCCCATCATCAATGCAAGATATTAATGAAAATTAGTGCAACTATGCATGGAAATAAATGTTTTGACATTGCATAAGCTTATCATTATGATGAGTGAGTGACTCTTTTTTGGCTGGGCAGTGGTGCATATATATGTACATATACAGTATTTAGATTTGTTATGACTGGGTCTGAACTGGGCAAACAGAAATGTGTCACCACTGAAAAGACAAAAACAGAAAAAAAGAATAATTGGCTCAACGTGAAATACTGTTTAATAAATAAGTGCAATCAAATCATATTCAAAATTTAATTCATCCAAGTATTTTTGTGTATCGTCATCTTAACCGACACTTATGGCGCTATATTCCCTGGTTAACAGTATGGAATCCTAACACCATCTGCTCTTTCATAAAAGTGAAAGTCATGGAAGGAAGAGGAAGGTAGATGAAGGGAAAATGATAAAAGGACAACGCACAACTCAGCCTCACGAAATCTGGTCTGAAAAGAAGGAGCAGTCCACGAGGAATTATGACTGATGGGCGAGGTCGGAAGCTGAATCTGTTCTCCAGGAGCCAGAATAAACTAGACTGACTAATAGGTGGGCCTTTAAATGGACTCTGGAGACTGCTATGGATTTATACTGATTTATGCTGAGGATGAAATCAACAAATAGGCAGAAGAACCCCTTTTCAAGGGGTCTTTGTCTGACTTTAGTTTCAGACTCTCTGCGAGGGTCTTACCCCTCAGTTTAATCTGAGGCTGTTTGCCACAGCATCAGTGTAATGAGGAGAATCTTCCATCTATAGTAGGAGCAGCAAGGGAACGCTTGACTGCCTTTACCAACCTGCTAAGTGTAATTTGTTCAATGCAGCAAGTTAGAGACCCCTTGGGTGAAAAGAAAATTAACATTCTAAAAGTATATGAGATACTTATACATTTTGATGTGGAGAATTTAAGTACACCGGCATATTTTTACTTGAGATAAAGCTTGTTTCATCTGGTGTAGCGGAACTACTCATCAGAAAGGGAAAATTTAGTGGATGTAAGAAAATACCCAAAATCTGGTTAATACATGGTGGAGGATGTTTAAAATAGCATTAAACATCCTAACATACCATAGCAAGGTATATAATTGTTTTAACCCCTGAGAAACCATGGTGACTCAAACCATATAAATGATATACAAAGTTACTTACATTACTTTATACTTGATTTTCTTATTGATATTTAACTCATGAAGCCCTTAAGTGCTAATTCCCATCTTTCTTTGATTCCAATTCCACTACTTCAATGTCCCGCGTTACATTTAACCTGATCTTAATATACTTTGAGCAGATTCATCAGAGAAAAATCAGGGGAAAATAATGTAGACAGATAATTGAGAGAAAGTTTTTTTTTTTTTTTTTTTTGTAGCAAGACATAATCAGCAAAGCTGCAATTTTTATATATGCTGCGAAATGCACATTTATAAACAAGCTGTGTTTTTTTTAACTTAATACAATATCAAGCTGATTTATTTCAAATGAAGAAAAAAATAATCGCTGTAAAAGCATAACATATAAAAATACATTTTGTCTATTTCAGATTTCCAATAATTTTACTTCAAGGGAGGGATGCCAATTCAATCACGTAGTGGGCCTAAATGAAAATCGGAATACAAATTTAAAGCCAAACAGGGTCAATATTTATTGAAATATAAACTTAATTTAGCCATATTTTAATCAGGTGAATTAAGACAAAATACTCATACTATAATATGAAAATAACAGAACCAGATACATCTCATAGAATTCAGAATAAGGGTTAAGGGGGAAAAAAAGTCAAATTCGAGTTTCATTCTGGGATTTATAGTATCAGTGGTGTTTGTGCATTGCCTCATGGGCAGATATAATTTTACTTGAGAAAACCTGTTTTTAGCCATGGTTAGTCTAAAAGTGTGCAATAAACTGCCCACAGGTGCGTCTGCGTTGGCCCTTTGATGAACTGGCAATGTGTCCAGAGTGTAACCCGCTTCTTACCCAGTGTCAACCTGATAGGCTCACGCCCGCCACGATAAGCTGTTGTAGGAAATAGATGGGAATTTAATTATGCCATAAATTAATCTTATTCAATATCAGAGTACTGGTTCACTTGCACTAACAATACGATGCTATGAGTTATGTTCAAGATAAGATAAAGGTTTATCTTATCTTAATACATTTCCTGCTGTGGAATTTCAAAACATATGAAGTGGCTCTCGAGTGACCTATAAATAAGTTCCTCTTTTCTGCCATTATTGAATGATGTACATACAGCTAATTCTAACACAATCTACTCACCAGAGGTGGCAAAAGTACACTTATTCTTTACTTAAGTATAAGTACTGTTACTTGTGAAAAAAAAACACAAGTAAAAGTGAAAGTATTGATCCAATTTTTTACTCAAGTAAAACTAAAAAAGTCGGAAGGACATTGCTATGCTGTTCAAATCTATTTGAACCGTATATCATACAAATATAATATAAAAACAAGGGAATAGGAATATTTAACTTGTATGAAAACCATAAATGGCAAAAAAAATTTTTTATAAATGACTATTATGCAGAACACAATTAAGAAAACAAAAAAATGAATAGACCATCTGAGTAAATACATGTTAAAATTGCTTAGACAATACACTTCCCTAAATGCTCACATAGCCTGAAGGTCTGTGTGTGCCAATACATTAACACAGCAAAATGTAGACTAATATATTCATTGCCCCAAAAATGTCTTAACTGAAAGCCAAAACTCTGGAAAAACTTTTCAAAATCAGGGAATTAACATGCATGACAAAACTACCAAAACTTGTTTACCAATAATAATAATAATAATACATTTTAGCCTCAGAAGAAGCTGGTTTTCAAAGTTCTTTGCATCGAGGATTGCCCTTCTGGGAGTAAAAATAAGTCCTGCAGTGCTAAAGAGTCTCTCACAGGCAGTCAACACACTGGTAGCGGTGTGTTGACTGCCTCTATGACAAGCTGCACACTTCTGGGAAAGATTTCAGGACATCCATGCTGTCTGCCAGTCAGCCCAGGTATGACTCTAGCTGCTTGTCATTTTCCTGAGAACTGCTGTTTCTGCTGAGAACTGCTGACTTCTTTTCCCCCTGACAGGAAAAGATTAATTCCTCTGTCTCTCGCCTTGGTAAGTGTGTCTTGCGTGATGTGCAACGATCTATATATCAAGGTGCCTTATCTACTGGGTGCTATTATCACATTCCTTTAGTTTTGAATCAGACTGCAATGCGCTTCCTTCGGAGAGCACGCAATGATTACAAATAAAAATAAAAATAACCTACAAAAGTAATAACATCGTTTTTTTAAATGTTAAAAACGGTTATTCGTGTCAGAATGTGAAAAGTCAAAGTAAAAATTACTCAAAAGTGCTTAAGTAAAATTCAGATACCCAAAAAATGTACTTAAGTACAATAACGGAGTATTTGAACACTCTTACTTCCCACCTCTGCCACTCACCCCTATGTTGTCTTCCTGTCGATACTGTCTCCAGTTGTATCCTGTGTCACTGAACATCAGCAGGTAGGTCGTTAGCCATTCATTGCTGCCGTAGCGGCCTTGTGTGGCAATGGCAGTGATTTGTGTCCGCCCACCTAGGTCGACTTCCAACCACTGATATCTGTCTGAATGCAGAGGAGACCAGCCTCCAGCCCCTGAAAGGTGACATGGAAGAATAAAAAACATAAACACTAATAATACCACAATTTTCTCAAGAAGGTTTTGTGAGAAAGTAAAATAAAAGGATAATGAAATTTATTGACTCATACTAAACTAATGGAAAGATTGATACTGCTGATTCCTACAATCAACACTACCTTTGCTGTCGTCACCGACAGCAATTGTTTATGCGCGAAAAGTCTCCAGACCGCTGCACTGTCCAAGCAATCCCACTGATTGAACTCCTCAGATTAAACGTAAACTTATGTCCACAGTATCTTTTTGTAAAAAGCTCCCCCTAGTGAGTGAAATATGTACTATTACAATAAAACACAATTTATAATAGATCTCCTTGAGTCAATTCATATGGACAAAATCGAACCACTGCTTGAAGATTTATGGCCTAAACACTTTTTGCGGTAAAGCGCCCCCGAGTTTCAAAACTATACAACTGACCTTTCCCAAAATCAACCCAGTTCTTCTCATACTAAGATCTGTTTAGGTAAAATTTTTAATTAATTTTGAAAACTTTTTGGTTGTTTCCGGAAAGTGTTTTTTGTAAAAAAAAAGAAAAAGCTAAATATAAACTATTAGAGTAAAGTGGAATATTTAAAGAAAAGATCTCCTTAAGACGATTCATATACACACATTTTGAACTGAATAGGACCAAGATTGTGGATGTCGTGCCCTCATGGAGTCTGTTTCTGACAGCTTGGGCAGAAACATGTCCATGAGTGGCCTGCTGGAGGTCATTTTGTAGGGCTTTGGCAGTGCTCCTCCTGTTTCTCCTTGCACAAATGAGCAGATAACGGTCCTGGTGTTGGGTTATTGCCCTGCTACGGCCCCCTCCAACATTCCCGGTAAACTGGCCTGTCTCCTGGTATCTTCTCCACGCTCTTGACACTGTGCTGGGAGACACAGCAAACCCTCTGACCCACACCTGTTTGGATGTGCCCTCCTGGAGGAGTTGCACTGCCTGAGCAACTTCTGTGTGCTGCAGATACTGCCTCATGCTACCGCTAGTGGTGAGGGAACTAGAAAAATGCATAAAACTAGCCAAGAATCAGCCAGAAAGGATGAGGAGAAGGAAATGGTCTGTAGTCACCACCTGCAAAACAATTCCTTAAAAGGGGTTGTCTAGCTAATTGCCTCTCTTTTCCACTTGTTCTCTGTCACATTTGGGATTTGCACAACAGCAGGTGAAATTGATTCACAATAATTATTGCTTCCTGACTGAAAGGTTGATATCCCGGAGGTGTGATTGACTTGGAGTTACACTGTGATGATTATGTGTTCTCTGTATTTTGTTTATATAAATAAAATATATATAATATATCCACGATATCCCTGACTTTCCGGGTATATTAAAATGATCCTTGCATTAACAAGAATTTAAAAAACGTTTTCATAAAAATGTAATTAAATATATTAAATACAGAGTTTTCACATGTTTGGGAAAAGAGAACAAATCATACTCCTTTCCTTAGACACAAACTTTTCCATAATTTAAATGCATTGAGTGTAAATCCTTAATTACTCATCTGTCACAGACGGAACAGCCACTCCCACTCAGCGGATCTGTTTGTTCTTCTTCCCATACATAGCGATACTGAATACTGAATAGACTCTTGGGAAGAACCGGCCACCTGCGGAGGTAAAGGCTGATCTTTCCCTCAAAGCACGACACTGTGAAGTCGTATATAAGCAGGGGAAACAGAATCCTTGGGAGAAACTCATCCCTGCCCATGAGATGACCTTCTCCTGACCTCTCAGAAGCCATCTGCATCCAGGTACCGATGTTATGGTCACTGTGAGGTTATCCATTAATGCCCGCATTAGTGGATGGCGGAAACCGGATTTAGATAAAGGGCCTCTTCACTCCGTCTTTACTGATTTGGCCAGAATGTTGATAACCAGGGCAAAAAGGCTCACTAACGTTCCCAGTGATAATCCCCTTTACCAGTCTGTGCCACTCTGATGTAACGACCCAGGGGAGACTCTAAAACTGAGGTTTCTGTATGGTCAAGAATGAGGTCCTTGATCTTCAATTGTCCTTGATCTTCAATTGTCAGTGAGGATCTTTCTCTTCTCACTGAACAGCGAGTTGGTTCTGAGTTGCTCAATGTTTCTATAAAACAGTATATCAGTACAGTTCACTGAAATTTGATACTTCTTTCAAAGTCCAGCCATGATCTGGCAATTAGGACCGGCTCCACACATGGTCTGCATCATCTCATCACCATCTGCAATATTTCTCCCAAAGCTCTCCTGATACTAATCGCCAGATTATACAATCCTAAACACATCCCTTTACAGTTTTTAAACGAGCATTTTATGCACAGATTTCCATTTTTTGAATGCATTTGTATTTCTACTATGGTGAATACCATCATGACACAAAGCCTTTAGTTTATTGTTCAGGAAAAAACACCCATTTTATTGAAAAATTAAGAAAAGTTGATTTTCTTCACTGAACAGGCTCAAGAGGCTATTTAACAATCTCCTTTTCAAATTTAACGAAACCCTTCAGGATGTTCAGAGCATCATCAATCAAAGGTTGTCCATTTGTCTTTAAGCCAATTCAATGCCTCTCTCCAACCATCATCCATTCACCATCTTTTCCCTACAACCTCCATTTCTCTTTACCCTCCACCAACTCCTCTTTTTAGTATAATGTCGAGGTTACCATTACTCTTCTCTTCCATTGGGTAAGGATATTGGGCAAAGTTGACGTACAAAGGTACGTACAATTGACCAAGCATAAAACCAAATTTTATTTCCTCAGACTGGTAAAGGTGCACAAAAAGGACGAAAATCAGCATCAAATTAAATTTGAATTTATGTCCGAAAAAATGTTTTTTTTATAAAATAGAAAAGAGAATAAGAAAAAATAGGACCTACAGTGAATAAAATATCAACTATTGGAGTAAACTATTATATTTACAAGTTAGATCTTCTTCAGTTGATTCATATGCACCAAATTTTGGACAAAAACTGGGAACGGCTGAGAAATTGTGGCCCAAAAACTGTTAGAGATAAAGCTCTGCCTAGTGTTGGAAAAGTACCAACAACCTTTCAAAAACTCAGTGAAATTCTTTCTCGAACTACAGTCTATGTGGGTATAAAATTTGAAAATGATTCAGAGTTAGATTTGAGTAGTCGCGTTAACATGGAGGATCTGCAGTGGCGGTGGCAGCGACAGATGAGGAGATGATAATAATATCCCAGACTTTTCGGGGATATAAATAATATTCTTTGAATTGGGGGAACTTTTCCACAGTTGGTGGGAAAGTTCCCTTTGAGAGTCAGTTTCTTCTCCAATCTACACATTATGCCACGTAGGAAGTGTTCCAGAATGTTTTGGGCTGCTGACAACCGTTTGGTAAAATTAGATTTATTTACGATACTCTCTCCTGGATTAATGCTCAAGCTTATTATGAAACAAGATTGTTTGGTGAAGGGAAGAATAACTCTCTCTTCAACAGAGCTGTATTGCCTCCAACAGCAGAACGTTTTTTTGTAAATGATTTAACTCCAATGAGGTGGCTCCTGTGAGAAACACACAACCGCGGATGAGAACCGTAGCAGCAGCTGGTGTAGATGAATGCAAGCTACTATTTATAATTCAGTCAATGATTTCCACAGAGATGTTCAATTATAGTTTATTTTTCATGTTTGATTGTGTGATGCGGCTTTCAAAGGTAAATTTAATTGATTATTGTCAAACTTTATACCTTCAATAACCTTAGTGCAAAGAAGAAGGGGATGGATTTTGGAAAGATCTGTCTTGTTTCCGACTCAAGGGATTCAACGAGTAGAGTCGCTCCGGTCTGTGCTGTACTGTTAACGATCCGGTAATGGTCCTGAAATGACCGGTATTGACCCGCCTGTTACCCGTCCGAGATCCGTTAGCTTCCTCCCTTGCACCATCACAACAAGAAATATTTTGCTGAATTTAATTTCATGATTTTATTATTTTAGAATTTATTTAGATAGTGTTTCAGATTGTGGTTGTACATCTTTTCTGACAGTGTAATGTGTTAAATGTGTAATAGGAGCTTTTTTTTTTTACAAAAAAATGTATTGCAGACCTAACTGTTGGTCCGTTTTTATCCAAATTTAGTGCTTACAAAACCAGTCGAGGAGGTCTATCTTATACATCAAATTATACTCAGTTCATATTTTACTCATATAAATACAACTTCACATTCAATATGAGAAGTTCAATAAAGGGGATTGATTATTCAACGCAACGGATTGGGGACAAGAGGATAGACCGTTGCTGTTGGGGATAACAGCAGACGCTTGGCTTAGTTTTAATATTGTACATGGTCCTTCATAAAAAACAAACAAAATGATGCATGCAGAGTACTAATTAATTGCTTTACTTTACAATCCTATCTTTTCTTGGGTTGCTAGATTTAAAAAAATGTGATCCCTTTCAGTTTCTTTCTTGTTTCATCTCTTCTTCATCTGGTTTCTCTGTTTTTTTCTGTGTAGATGAGTTACTGGTTTCTCCATTCAGATGCATCTGACCTTCCTTTAGAGAAGCACGTAATGCCCCTTAATGCAGATCGAACTTAGATCAGTGAACAAACGGGGTGGGTTGACTGAAGAGAAGCGACACAGTGGATGTGTTTGCTCGCAGCGTTTGCCTTCAGACACACCGCTGAATCAGCAACCCGCAGGCTGTTATTTCTGCAACCTGAAGCTTTTGACTCCCAGGTGGTGAAAATCAACCACAACCTCAGTCATATCAAATACAAAAACATCACAGGGCTTCCGTCTGATTCTGTTCCCTTTTACAATTGTTACCCAGTCAAGTCTGCGTGCATTTTAATAAAGCCATATATTTTCAGCGACATCCATTTGTGCACAAACTTGCCTTTAAAAGTCTGCAACGCATGTGGTGAAAACAAGAGGACTTTGAATCTTTTTCTGATTGTCCATCATTCATCTTGAGGTGTCTGGCTTTGTTTGTGTGAATCCAGCTGACATTTGTTTCAATATTGTTTACAGTGTGTCCTGCAGGGAGCTGAATCATGTGGGAGCGGTGCTACTGCACAGCATTATAACAAACCAGAGAGTAGCCTCCTCTGTCAGCATATTGTATCTGCACGACTGACTGAAATACTAGGGCTTAGAGAATAATAAAATACAAAAAGAGAAGAAATAGAAGATAAATGATGCGTTTTTGTATTTAAATACCTTCAGCTAAATTGACCATGCCAACAAAAGGTCACCAAGGGACCAGAAGGCATGATAGGTGTCCATCCATCCATCAATTTTCTGTAACCATGTTCTCTTCGGGGTAACTTCAGGGTAATTGAAGGATAACTATTAAAACAGGAAAATTTAGAGTCGCCAAGACTTCAATATTCCGGTCAATTGTTTTTGGAAAGTGGAACTCTACTAAAGTTAATGTAATGTATTTTGGGTTGGACAATACTTCATCACACAGACTTATCATCTAAAAATTATAAGAGACTCACCTTCTCTCCGGTTCAGCTTAGCAAAGCCTGGCCCTTGGCTGCTAGACAATTGAGAAGAGCTTCTGAAGGAAGATGACTGAAGATGGGACACCAGTGGGTTGTGACAAACCTCTGTGGATCAAATCACAAAATAAACAATTTATTCAACTTTGAAGTCATAATATAATTCTCTAATCCTCAGTTATTAGGCTTATGAGCAGCTCGTTGAGAGAGATGCTGATCGTTAATAAATCCATTGTGTCCTAAGTTTTGGAAAGATAGTTAGGACAACAACACATTAATGAGACTAGCTGGCCTTTGGAATGTTCCAGTGATCCCAAAGGAGACCCTAGACACCTGATATTCCTTGAGTTAATTCCTTTTCCTCCAACAAACAGTAGACAATATTTTTCATCATCATCTCTCTTCAACTGCTTATACTGTTTAAGCCTTGCTCCTGTAACAAGACATATGTGGACAAATCACAATCCAAATGCTGGTGTTACATTAGTAGAGCTGGTTAAAACAAGTTTTATGTGTAGCTCTTACATGTTGGGCAACACATGAATAGATTTTGGCTATGTACTTACAATATTTACACTAATGGGCGTTCATGTTCGATATAAAATCCATGAAATGGGTTAATGTGTGTCCATATTACAAAGTTAAGTCACCTGGTGTCCCCATGAGCTGAGATATCTCTCATTGAAGACGGATTATGAGATTTCTTTACTTTGTTTAGTTGAGATTTAATCGAACTTGGCCTTGCCACTCTGATATTGAATTTCTGCCTGTGGAGGAACTTAAACAGAGAGGTTGACTTTGGTCTCTCTCTTGGTACTTGATACTTTATATAAAGAACTTTCAAAGTCGGAGACTTTGGTTTTATCCATAGACAAATATTAGAAAAATACATCACTTAGAATACTCATATATTTTCCCATTTTCAAAAATGTCAAAATCACCCACTAAATACAATGCTGGAAGGTGATCCAAGAAACAAGCAACCTTTTATATAGCTGTTCGTTAACGTTCTATAAAGTTTTAAGTTTGGTATCCATTCAACTTTTAAATACATTTATCCATTGCAGGTCATTAAGTACTAGTTAGCTTCAAACAACGGCTTTTATATCTTTCTCCAGAACTGCCTTCTGCACCTTCTGTATAAGAAATGAAAGAGCAGCAAATGCTCTATCACAGGAATACGAAAGAAATGATAGCTGGAGCAATGGTTTGGGCCCAGAAGTTTTATTCAGTATATGACCTTAAAAGGCAAGAGCTCCTTCTGGTTCAGGGGCTGACGGACAAATGTTACAGAGGAAGAGAACACCAATTGAATATAGAAGTAGTTTTTGTAGGAAAAAAAGGAAAGAGGGCTCACTCGATACGAAACAAAACAAACACATTACAATCAGGTATTAGAGATGAGATTTACTCCTAATCGTGTTCCCGTCAATAATTCATTATTCAGTCTGGAAGAGTTATTTTACGTTAGGCGCCATTAAAATAATTATTTTTAATGACTGGTTCAGAAAGAAACTCTTACTGTGCTGATAACATTTGTAGCATAAGAGTGGAACTCCGGACATTATACTTATATAACAATGCATACAAGTTAATATATATAGGAAACTATCCCTCAGGAGGCAGAGCTGTCGTCCACATATCTGAAGGTTGATGGTTCAATCCAAGGTTCCTGCGGTCTACTTCTCAAAGTTTCCCTGACCAATATACTGAGCCTCACTCTGGGACAAATGACAAAAGGGTGGTGAAAACTAAAGGCCAGGAAGGTCTTCTCCGCCATGATACAACCACCTTTGACTTCAAGGTTGAAACCCTTAACACATCAATTTATCACAAAAGTATTCATTAAGGACTGCCGAATATTTTCACTCTTCCTTCTTCCTACAGGTTCTGATTAAAACTTTCCAGAGCTCTGACCATATCCCTGGATTCCCTTGGTAGCAAAAAGGGAAACTGGTGGAGCAGTGGCCATGCTGTTCACTCACAGCAAGAAGGTTTTGGGCTCAATACCATCTGGTGATCAGGGCACTTTCTGTGTTGATTATGTATGTTCTCCCCCCCTGCCTCGGTGGGTTCTCTCTGGTTACTCCAGCTCCTTCCCACAGTCCAAAAACATTGATTCTTGAACTGGTGTCCAGAGTGAACTCCACCTATTACCCAGTGTAAGCAGGATAAAGAGTTGAAGAAAACAAATGGATGCCTTCTGTATATAATCATGTTTGGCTTCATAATCGCTTACTCAGCTTGTAGATCAGCTTGTAGTCAGTCCAAAAAGAATCCCATAGAAACCCTTGTCCATTGTGATCCCCATCCTTTAATCTCTTTAAGATCTCTGAATATATTCATTTTAAGTACACTAAACAGAGTAATTTTTGATATTCCGTGGAACCTAAAGGAGTCCTCGAAGGTTGAATCAGAAGCAACTGGCCTTTTTAGGCAAAGATGTTTAACTTCTCATCCTTTCTGAGAACCTACACAAACATCTTAAAGGGAGGTTACTTAAACAGCTCTTGGCCTAAACAATGTTATGTCTTATTCAGCCTTTTCACCTTGTCAACTCACGCATTCAGCTGTCTGACCGTCACCAGTGTTAAATGGTAAATGGAAGGTTCTTATATGGCACTTCTCTAGTCCGCTCTTCCGCTTTTACAACACGAGACAACATTCACCCATTCACACACAAACATTCATTCATGGATGATAGAGGCTGACATGCAAGGCGCCACATGCTCATCAGGAGTGGTAACAATTCTTGCATCATTCACACACACTTCGACATGTGGACTGCAGTGGCCTGAAATCAAACCACCAACCTTCAGATAAGTGGACAACCGCTCTACCAGCTGAGCCAGCGTTCACTTTCACACATATCTCTCTATCTATGGCACCCTCTTCACCGTGTTGCTGCCACTGCCAAATATCTACTACATTGATAATTAGATCAAACAGATGAGTGTCTTCCTCCACCTAAATAAACATCAGACATCAGATAGTTTACAGGTTCAGAGCTCCACACGGCTCGTGGCCACATCTGCATCTCTCACAGTGACTTCATTAAGCTATGCGTCTCTGGCCACGGTCATAACGCCAAGGTCGTTCCCTCCAGCATGAGTCATAATCCTACAACAAATTAGTCCAATTACTGTGTGTACTGACTGTGAAAGTCTTATTCTTACTGGTCCGGATCCCGTTTCATTCTTAAAACCGAGGTCATGTTTACAGTAATGAAATGCATGCTTCTTTCTTTGTCAAAAATGTGCTTATTAAAATTTGAATCAAAGGAGGAGAGCAAGAAAGCAGCATAAATTTGGCATGAAATGTACATTTACATAAGAATTTACATTTTAGATAGGTCTATGTATTTATAGTCATTGCAGAGTTACTGTTATGCAAAGTTAAAGCCAGGAAGTCCTCCTCTCTAACCAAATGAAAATAGTGGGAGATTGGAGGATTTCCTAATTTTTCATTGTCATATCCAGAAATAATAATAATCGACCAACATGGGCTTGTACATGAAGATGTTAGTTTTTTTCTTTGCTACAATCAGCAGAGCAATAATGTGTGAACTTATTAAGTATTTGGAATTGATAACAAGTAGACTGAATTGTTACTCAGGAAAAAAAAAATCTTTTCCCCCTTTCCCTTTGAGTAAGGATATTTGATGTATGAGCTGGGTGAAAATGATTTGATTTATATCTTCACATGACGATCTTTCCACAGTTTCCTCACTGGAGACAGGAGCACCCACAATGATAAGCCATAACATTATAACCACATCATACCACACAAATGCAATGAGCATAACATCTGGCATCCAAAACAGGATCCAGCCAACATCACAAAGAAGGTATCCAATCATTTACAAATTTATGCACTGCTGCTGTGGATCTGCATGGGCCTGCACCCCATCAGCCAGATCAACACAGAGAATGGCTATGGGTTCAGAAGTGGAGTGACCCCCTGCATAATGCATGAAAGGTTCTATACAAAACCTAGTACCCCGAATGAATGTAAGTGGGGAGGACAAGGATAAGTGAGTATCAAAGCAATGATACAGGATGAAATAATAAAGCACAATGACTAAATTGCAGCAGGAGACAGACGGTAATGAGGAAGAAGTAGTATCATGTAAGATAATACCCTTCCGTGGGACTCTGGAGACGACTGGCAGAGGAAGTGGCTGAGATCAAGAAATCGGACCAGTGGCTGAAAAAGGCTGGCACAGTGGTACTGATCATGGCAGCCCAAAAACCGGCCCATTTGAGCAGATACACAGAAAGGGGTCCCAAGGTTCGGACTGTGCAAAGAAGTCCCAGAGGGCCAGCACATACAACGGCAGGAAGTTGTAAGATGCAGCCTGGGTCAATCGCACTGACAGGCGGGGGACAGGCGCATGTGTGTCACTTATAGATAGGCTTATTATCACAGAGCCGAGAGCCAAAGACTACAAGTTCCAGGCTGACAGACAGCTGCTGCCTAACCAACCAGACATGATGATGATTGACAAAGAGCAGAAGAAAGCTGGTCTGATAGATATGGGAGCCCCAGCGAAGGAAAAAGCATATGGAGATCGAGAAGTACCAGGAGAAAAAAACCAGCAGGAACAGAGAAGGTCCTGGTTGTAGTTTGTTTGATCGCAGCATAACATTTATATAAGTATGCAGAGGTTAGCTTCTGCATATTTAAAAACACTTCCCTCTGAGGAGCAGAGAGAGGGAGTGTTGAAACGGGAAGCTGCTGAAATATCAGTAATATATTTTACTTGAATTGATCAGGGGCCGATTTACCTCATTAGCGTTGCTTTCATGTTTTCTTTCCAACATGTATGATTTGAGGAATTTATCTGAACAAACATATCTCAATAATACAGTCTAGGAAGGGAACCTCTGATGCGTTTATCATCTCAATGCAGTCATCGGCAACCATGTGGAACATCTGGTGAGATTGGCTCTCAGTGTGCAGGATTCAGAAGAGGATAAGAACGACTCCAAAAGAGTTGTACAAATCATGATTTACGTTTATAAAATGCACCAGTCAATACAGCAGTGTATTGCTTCCACAACCAAAACTCAAAAAAGGATCAGTACCATGTTACAGTGTTAATCAATTATACAATGTGATGATTCTGTTATTACAAGATATTATTATGGTATAACAACATATCGTGACAGTATTATGATAAGCAAGCTTTTTTGTTTCCAAAAAATAACTATGTTATAATCAGGGGCGACCCCCCCCCCCCCCGGTCCAAAACGGAACAGTACAGCTGCTTTGAAGGTGCACACATCCACATGCGACAGAATAATTCTAGGCATTCGGGATGTGCAGGAAAGACTTACAGTGGAAAGTTATCTTAAAACAATTTTCCTTACAAAAAAAAAAAGAAGTGTATATATATATATATATATATATACATGTCTGCCTGCCAGATTAATTAATCAATTCGGTCATTGGACGAATATACTGACAATTTAACTCACAGATTCACTTCTACTAAAAGTTTCTGGTCAAGAAATAACAGTCAGTGTGCTGGTGGTGCAGTGATTTTCTCGCATGTCTCAGAGCACGAGCGTAACGGGTTTGAATCCACTAATGTCAATTTTTTTTCTTTCAGTGAGCGCCAAGTAAGTGATATCACAGGGAATACGATCAAATGTTCCCAATAAAGGAATAAGGTGATAACAAGATGTTTTTGGTGTCATTTGTAAAAGGCATCAGAGCCCAGCCGGAGTCTTGGACACAGGCATTAAGTGTCAGCTGAGTGTGTGAGCTCACGCTTTGTCACTCGACTTTTCAGACCCTGTTTATTCCTAAAAGGCGACTAGCAGCTCTGATAGCCCTAAATTGTGAACAACAAATCAAATCGAACAAATTTTTAGCGTTGACATCTGAGATACATTGGTCGAATGTATCTCAGAAAATTTCGTTTTTGACGAGAAACTTAAAAAAACTGTTTTTGAAGGAGCAATTTGTAGATGTTTTCATGGTGATATGAAATGGATATTAGCGAGAGAATTGTGAAAAAAAATTTCATGTTCACTCTGTGAACCTAACCTGCTCGGTGGCAGGTTTTTCTCCCCTTTCTGAGCCTGAAGTAGAGCCGTCAGTCATCCATCCATCTCCAGCTTCATTCTACCAAGATAAGTACTATCCCTCCTTATCACGCATCACAATGATCTCAATCTGGCCTCTCTGCTTTGTCTCCAAGACATCCAACCTGGGCTGTCCGTGTGATTTGCTCTTTTCTTATCCTGTCAATCTTCGTCACTCCCAAAAAAAATATCAACATCTTCATCTCAGCCACTTCCAGCTTTGCTTCCTGTCTTTTTGTCAGAGCCACCATCTCTGAACCTTACAAGAGAACTGGTCTCACTACCGTCTTGTCAACTTCTCCCTTAACTCATGCTAAGATTCGTCTGTCACAGCTAACTCGTGACACTTTTCTCCACGCACTACCCTGCCCGTACTCGCTTCTTCACCTCGTTTCCACAATCGCCATTACTCTGAACTGTTGAAAATAAAATTCCAATGAGAAAATCCCTCCCAGTTGCATGGCTGCTGTTCTACTACTTACTCATAACTGAAGCACAGAATTTTCAGAAAAATTCACTGCATGTGGGCCTCTCCACCTTCAACGCTGTCGTCCATCTCATTAGCTAATTAGCATGATTATCAGGCACCTTGTCTCTGTTGCATCGTAAAGGTTTGGCTTTGACTCAGGATTTTCCTGTGTGTTTCATTGTCAACTACAGGCTTGAATACCAGTGATATCTCCACTGCACACACATTATCTAGACATTTCATCTGATCTAATTAACTTTCTGGCAGCCAGGAGTGTAATGAGCAGGAGCAGATGGTAATTCATAATCTACAGCAATTTGGAGACAGCTATTTCACTACATTTTGTCCAGCATTCCATGAAAACCCTCAGCAGCTGATTCTGCCAGGTACGGAATAATTGTGTCGGAGACAATTTCTAAATGCACCATATTTATGTGAATATTCAGAAAACTACTACTACTACTACTGTAAATGGTTGATGGGTCAGTCTCTAATTCCTGGTTGAAAACCATACGACTCTGCCCAAATCTGTTGAGCCACCTTTCTAAATCTGAGTCCTAAGGTTCATCAAGGATATCTCAAACACTTATCCTGATGTTGCTGAAATCATTGACTTAATTAGATAATCCAATTTTTGTGATGAAGGAGGTTCATTACCCAACAAATCATTAAATCAACATTTCAAGGCACAGCTGTGGACAGGTTCTGGATGTCACAAGAGAAAAATAGCCTAATAATAAATTGATGCCATTGCAATTCTGCTACCACTCTCAAAGATGTATTTGTGCAAACTGAGCTTTTCAAGCCTATTTTTTCAGTGATAAAAAAGAGTCAGACTTTCATCCATCCATGATGAGTGTGTAACATCCGAGTGTTACATATCAGAAAAAGAGGCACACACGGCATCATAAGAGAGACAGTGGTAGGTCAGACATTGGAGGTTTATTGGAGTGTTCAGGCAAGGAAAAGGAAAATCTGTTTCTCAGCTCAAGACCAATTATCCAAACAAACTTTGACAAATAAAAGATGTAAACTAACTGGTATAAGCATTGAGGGATAACTGAACAGATGATAAAAGATGTTTGGCAGGTTGAGCATTCAGACAACTGATTGGCTGAAGGACAATAAATAGGAAGTGCCGATGGGGGTGGATGTTGTGTTAGTGGGAAAAGATGGTAGGTGCTGGATATAACATGAGTAGACGGATGTGTGCGGGGCAAGCAGCGGGAGGGTGTGTTTAAGTCTATGACACATAGTCTCAAGTTTCCCACTGACAGTAAGTCACATTTACCCTCCTCTCTCTTAAAAATCCCTCACCCACATTCACATTTCAAGTCGCATTGGTTAAATCTGATTTTTACGCAGAATAGGTTAAAATAAAGGAAAGAAAATTCAAATCTGATCTTTGCAATCAAGCAATAATAAATGGATATGTGTCACTTCAGCCTGGTAATGTGATCCTAGTCCACCTAAGTGTGCCTGTCTGCAGATTTTCCCTTGGCCATCAGAGCGATGCTTGGCATACAGCTTTGTTCTCTCTGTACATTATGCTCTTGAGCATTGCACTTACAGGTTAAAGCTACAGTCACTGTGTTTGACTCAGTTTATTCATGGCCATTATTATCGCCTTTAAACTCATAATTTTTCGTCTTCTGAGACATCCGAGGTGAAGATGAATGCTGCGCGATGAATACGTGTGGGTTTGTAGAGCTTAAGCTCTAGTAGGACTTTCCTTCAGCAGATATCATTGCATCAAAAACTGAGATAGATGGTGTGCCTCAGTTTGATTACAGGAACATCATCATGAACCACATATTAAACTCGAGTATTATCATCATCGAGTTGATTACATACTCAACAAAAAGCAGCATTAAACTATCAATCCAGATCCTTCCATCCTCCGTAACATTATAACCAACTGCCTCCATTTGTTGCCAAAACAGGTCTGTGATGCCCTTCTATCACAAAAAGCATTAAGTTAGTCAGGAATTTGTGCTGCAATAGTTCTTCTTTGTCTGTGTCTGTGTGTCCGATTATTGTAGGTAACATTGTCATATAATTCAGTGGAACTCTCACTGGAATTCAGGAACAGAACATTGTGCTGATCCTGTGCAGCTTTCGAGAGGAAAAGTAAAAAAAAAACATTAACTTATACTTAAAGCTATCATTTAGTATCCTGGTGAATAACCAAGAACTCCAGTATCCATGGCTACAGTCCTTAATGTTTATCATAAGAGAACTCTGGAACAAGAGCAGTCTCGTCTGAAGTGAGTGTACTTTCTGCCTCATGTTTCTAGACGCTGCTCATACTGAACGCATAACTCCTTGGAGACTGGTGAGTGTGAGTGGTGAGTCAATTATCTGAACACATTTGTACACACAAACCACATTTGTAGGCACAAATTCATTCAGAATCACATACACACACGTTGGTACGGTGCTTCTCAGCATTCACTTCTTCACATCATGTATGGATGTGACTACACTAACTACAAAATATTAAGGGATACAAATCCTGTGGAGTCTTTATTCTACTGGATAGACCCAAAGAGAAAAACTCAATGTCTCTTCTAAGTCTTTAGTTAAAAGTCATGCTTAAAGTCTTTCTGACAGATCCACCGTCTATGCAGTATTGCAGAAATCAGGAGCGTTTCTCCTCATCATGTATGCATTTAAGGGAGCATTGTGCAGCAAAAATGAGGGATAAGTGGCTGCGCCTTCGCAGCTGGACCTATGATTTTGACCATTCTACATTGAAAATTGTATATAATTGAAGATCACCTGGCACTGGGCATGAGTTTTAATGAATATTTTAACCAACAGCCTTATGGTTTTGAAACATCTCACCAAAATCATCATCTTCACTATTTGACTTTAGAGACTTGGTTATTGTCTAATACACACTAATAATACTTTCATGCCTCATCAGCTATTCAGCAGTCTGGCGAGCTAAATGCTAACCTGGTAATTAAAAGGGAATGTGATAGTGCCAGATACAATAACTCCTTTTACGGTTTGTGTGTTGATGAAGACCGTAGCGAACTGCGATAATTAATATGAATTACGGGACACATTGATCATCAACATTTCTCTAACACCAGTTCCGCACAGTATTTCATTATATCCACCATAGCTTCCATAATTTGGTCATGAAAGAGGCAGACAAAGCCCTAGAGGAAACAATGAATATGAATTCCACCCACAAAATCACTGACATGATGATTTGCATTAAAATGATGACCTGACCTCTCTGTTTGGCAAAATATGGTCGGTAATTTGCAGTGGAATTGGGGGATTTCAGAAAATTACAGCATATTTGCACTGGATTAATATCACAGAAGTCCACCTTAATTATTACAAAGTACCACGAGTCCCCTTGTAATACTAGTCCCGTGCGACTAGGGCATAACTCGACGAAGAGGACGGTTTCGGGTTCTTTGTTCTGTCCAATAGATGAGCGGTTTTCATCTTCTTCTGCTTTTTTGGTGTTTACTAGTTCTTTACCGTAACAGACAAGCTGTTGTTGCCACTGTATGACGTTGTTCAAAAGGTGCAGTTCATTGGACAAAATGCAGTATGAAAATAAACCAAACCAAAAGAAAGTGCAACAATGTTCAGTTGTGAAAACGCCCTTTGTCCTCCGTTTGACCAACAAACTACCCTAACTAATCCTGCATCAGTGTTCTAACAAGGCCTCACCCATATCAACACCAACTCCTCCCACCACCTGCTCAGTTAAGGGAATCTGCTTGCTTTCATACTCTTCTACACTGTTACACAAACATAACTTCATTAAAAAGCAATTTTATGCAACATTACTTTTTTGTTTTTGAGCTTAGTGATCCACATAAACTGCAATGAGCTCTCCTGCACCAGCTGAATGCACCTGAAGCCGGTCACAGGTGCTAATGAAGATGTTTAGTCTCATCACAAAACATATTTTGCATTATTTGCATAAGTTCATATTTATATATATATTTGCTCTGGGTTTTCATGTGGATGACTCTGGTCCTGCAAAATACAGACACTGACAATTGTCTGATTGGAATTATAATGTGTACAGACCTGAAGGTGATTCATTCCTTAGCCATGCCAATAATTCTGTCAAGATCTGTAGTATACATGCCTCTTCTCCATCATGTTTACCCAAATTTCCCCTTCCCTCCATGTTTCTGTCTGTCTCTCCCCTGTCTGTGTGTGTTTTTGTATGTTGCATGACTGTTCAGACTTCTTGCTCGTTCCTGCTTCCCCACATACTGTTCACCGTGCAAGCAATCTCCTCATCAGCTACACCTGGTTCCTGCAGTATAAGAGCTCCGGTCCTCCATCCAGTATCCGTTGTATGTCTGTTACACACAGTAGTAACATGTCACGACTAGAAGAACCTTTTTGTGAAAAATTTTTGGAAATGTGCTTTTGCTGATCTGACAGCTATCTTCTTTGCTGCAGATTTCTGTAACACGTCCTGGAGACCCGTCTGTCACTGTGAGTTGGTCATCTGTGATTTATATCCTGCTTTTCCTGCTCTCAGCCCTCTAAAACTCATTCTTTTGGATTTGGATTCATTCACCTTTTGTTAAAATAAATCTTTGTTAAATCTTTTCGGATTGGTTTCAAGGCAACAAATCTTAACCTACTTGTTTATTTTGGTTGGTGATTAATATAGAAAACTTTAAAGCACCATGTTTGAACCCTGATTTCATCCCATAATTTCCAGCTCTTCCCATTAACTTGAATGGGGGGGAAAAAAAATTTGTGGTTACTTTTAAATTTGTGTAGTTCATTTATTTAATTTCCTTCCTTGTGGAATCTTTGACAGATCTCACAGGCATCAGACCGCTCCGGTCATCATGTCACGGACAGGTCTCACTGCTTCTGCTGCATGAAACCGAATAATCTGCCCCCTCGTGATATTTTTATCCCTTTGGTTCACTGACAAATATCTTGAGTTAGACCTCCCCTGTGGCACTGGCTCAGCTTTAACAAAGTCAAATAAAAGGTGGGGACAGTCTTTGGAGATTATTCGATACATTATGTATATTTGTCCTATAAGAGGACAGATGAGGGTTATGATTTGAGTGACGGATACATTTTTTAAATCTTTTGGTACGCTACTTCCTTCAGGGCTAAAACCTTTATGTCTTTTATTTCCTTGCAGCCATATATTTTATCGGTCTCTCTCAAGCAGGATTATGACCCTAATGTTAAAACGTATTTCAGGCTTTTGAGGATATTTTTTCTTTCTTTTTAAATACCATGTTCTGCCAAATCATTGAGAATAAGTCAAGAAAAACTATGAATCAGAACTCAAAAATCAAATTGGAAGGAAAATCAAAGTGATTTTTGCAACCAGGTCAAGCTTGATGCCTTGCTTAGAGACAACATCACATACCACCTCCGGTCAATGCTGGTTATTAGAGTTGCCTGTGCAATATGTCATTATGTCCTATACTCTGACTGTGTGATATTCACCATTGTGCACACTAATTTGAATTGTTGTCTGTGTATGGGCGCATGAGCTGTGAGATATTAATTGTTGTGATAGCACTCAGTATGTTTAACTTTGTTGGTATGTTGAATTTCTTAAATTCACTATGCTTGTATGTTGGATGGAATCCCGAACAAATTTGCTTACAGGAATAATAAAAGTGTATCATCTTATTTCATCTTAACTAAGATGTTTAATGGAGTAGGTGAGATGATAGCATTTCTTAATCACTGCCGCTGACCAATCCAATAATTACTGATAAAGTATTAAAGTCCCTCCATTAAATGAAACAAAACCAATGAATATATGTTGATCGGCTTATTTAAAAAAAAAAAAAAATCTGACTTGGCATGCTTTACCTCCTTACATGAATATCTAAAAACTTTTTAGTTCTATTATTTTATAGAAAGGAAACACCTAATTGATCAATAAATCCTACCATTTATGCTGCAGTGATAAAAGAGCAACACTGTTCCACAGATAACATGAAAACTGAATGTCTCTTCTCTTCTGTCATCCACATATAAAATATCATTCTACTTACCTGCTCTTGTTGCCAACTGTAGGCTGAAAAGTATCAGGATTATCTGTGTAGTAATTCCATGGATTTTTTTACTCCAGATATCCATGATTAAGCGGAAGGATGCTGTTGAAAATCCCACCGGTTGAAGAGGGACAGTCTGCCTTTTTACTGCCTCACACTCCTCTAACACTTTCCTGATCCCTGAAGAATTCTGTACTTGTGTGTCTGCAGCGTTCGCCAACATCCAACTGCCTCCACATCGATGACAGCAGGGGCAAGATCAGCTGCAGAGTGAGAGGTAAGGAGAGGGAAAGAGAGAGAGAGACAAAGACAGAGAGAGAGCGCTACTTTCACAGCTCAATTAAAAGGTACTTTAGTCATTAAAAAGATGCAGGGGGCCCTTCAGGAGTAATCAGACAGCGGTTTACCCTGCTGTGGTACTCTTTGAGAAAGAGTCATTTCAGTTCCCATCAGGCTCCAGGCTGCCATTCTCCGACAGTTTGTCATCATATAATGTTGCTCAGGTCCGGTGGTCACAGTGAGTCACTGTCAATCAATTCACAGTATCCCACTGAAAGGATCCAATAATTAATCACTATTCAAAATCACATCACATTAGATGATAATACTTTATTAATCCAACAGAAGTAGCAGCAAATATGTTACACATAGGCCAAATAAAAGTAAGTAAATAAAAAGCAAAAAAATTATTAATATATAATAAATTAATATTAAACAGACCAACGATTGGATATTAGACATTTATCTTCACTCTTCCTTCGGCTGTTCCCTTCAGGGTTCTCCACAGTGGATCATTTGTTTGCATCTTACCCTTTCCTTGGCACCTTCCTCTGTCACACCAACCAACTGCATTTCCTCTCTCACAACATCCAGAAACCTCCTTTGGTAGTTTCCTTTTTCTCCTACATGGCAGCTCCTTCTCCAGCATCCTTCTACCAACAGACTCACCAGCCCTTCTTTTCCCCGTATCCCAAGCATTTCAATCCGGCCTAGCTCTTATCTTCATCTTTCGTCTCCAAGACGTCTAACTTGGGCATCGCTCTGATCAGCTCATTTCTAATCAAGTCCACTCCCAAAGAAAATCTAAACTTCTTCAACTCTGCTACCTCCAGTTCTGCCTCCTGTCGTTTTGGTCAGAGCCCCCCATCTCTAATCCATACAGGAGGGCTGGTCTCGCAATCTTGTTGTAAACCTTCTCCCTCATTCTTGCTGCTACTCTTCTGTCACGGAAAACTCCTGCACTGTTTTCCACCCAATCCACCCTGCCTGCACTCACTCTGTAATTTGACTAATTCATCTCAAGTATATATTTCCAAATTTGGAATAAAATGTAATGTTATGTCATTTGTCATAACATTTGGTTATGTCATGTTATAAAAATGACATATATGTTTCCTTATATTGCGACATTTTCTATAGTTGTCCAGCAGGAAAAGAACAGTACTGACAATTACATTACAGAACTCAGAAACAGACCAAGACACTGTGCATTAAGTGTATGAACAACAAGTAATCAAGACGGATTTCAAATTTTTGTTGCCTCAAAATGATTTGCGTACAGAAATTCAGTGTTATTTTCCAAGTCTTTGAAATGGACTTGGATCATAACCTGTTTTTTGCTTCCTTAAACTTCTTGGTAGAATCCTACGCCCTATATTTTAGGAGTACTTCATCAATCCCAGAGATTCTTGCTGACATTGAGTAGTTTAACCCGTGGCTTTCAGCGGTGGTGTGGACATCTTGTCCAGCACAATCTAATAATGATATAACTGAAATAATTCCAAACTTCAAGAATTTCCTTCCACAATGATTAACTGCATAACTGTTATCAGTGTCCAAAAACCTCCCACATTAAATCCTGTGCAATGCATGGGCTTATAAAAAATGTCAGTAACACAGAACATAGCAACTCTACGAATTGTTTAGTTCAGTAAATGTACCAAATGTTATTAATAGGTGTTCCTTTCCCACCTTATCAAGTGTAACTTTGAATCAAAACTTGTTAGAACAACTAAATATAATTAATAGGACACAATCTTACTATTTTGACTGAATTGCAATCAAAATATTGCATGAAGTCTCTCATCGATTAATTCCTACAGGACAGATTAAATAGTCAAAGCAAAAAGAATATAATTTTGTTAAATGTGTGTTGCCCTATCTAAATCAGCTTATACCAAACACAGCTCAGTTTGATCGGAATTGCCTATATATTTGGAGAAACTAAATTAAATCAATTATTTTGAGTGTGGTGCTCCAACTCTAAGCAACAATCGACATGGCTTTCATTTCTTTTTTTTTAAATGAATGACCATTATACTCCTTTCGCTTTAATTCGCAAATAATAATGCTGAAAGTCTTGTAACCTTAACAAAAGTAATTTAAAAAAATGAGCACAGTAATTTTGCATCATATTTTTTACGGTAGTAGTGTGTAGTGCTAGTAGTCGAACTACTAGTAGCACTGGGGGTGATTGACATGGTGGTTGTCATGGTGTTAGTCGTGGTGGTAGTCGTAGTGGTAGTCGTGGTGTTAGTCCTGATGGTAGTCGTGGTGGTAGTCGTAGTGGTAGTCCTGATGGTAGTCGTGGTGGTAGTCGTGGTGGTAGTCGTAGTGTTAGTCGTAGTGGTAGTCGTGGTGTTAGTCCTGATGGTGGTGGTAGTCGTGGTGGTAGTCGTGGTGGTAGGCATATTGGTGGTGGTGGTTGTAGTAACAGTGGTAGTAAGTGTAGTTTTATTTTACTAGTAGTAGTACTAATACTGTTAATAGTAATGGTAGTGCTGTTATTTGAACTACTAGTAACACAAGTGATGGTTGTAATAGTGGTTGTTGTAGTATTGGTGGTTGTAGTATTAGCGGTAGTAGCAGTACTGGTAGTAGTAGTACTAATACTGTTGATAGTACTACTAGTAATTGTACTACTACTACTGTTGGTTGTCGAGGTGGTAGTAGTATTAACGGTAGTACTAGTAGTGGTAGTATTAACGGTAGTACTAGTAGTGGTAATACTGGTAGTGGTAGAGGTGGTACTAGTAGTAGTAATACTGTTATTAGTAGTGGTGGTACTAGTAGTAATACTGGTAGTGGTAGGGGGATTCTAGTAGTGGTACTACTTTTAGTGGTAGTGGTGCTACTAGTAGTAGTAGTAATACTTTTAGTGGTAGTACTAGTAGTAGTACTAAGTAATACTGTTATTAGCAGTGGTAGTTGTAATAGTAGCGGAAGTGTCTTGAACACCTTTAACTTTTGACTCTTATGGAGAGGAAGGTGGGAAGCCAAGATCAAGGGAGCCCAGAGAGAAGTCAGTTCCCTAACAGAAGTACTTCGATACTTTACTAGAGTGACAGAAAACTGAGAGAAATCAGTCCCCTAACATGGAGAAGATGATACCATGCCAATCATACAGCAACCACTGACATACTTCATGGGGGGCCCCATGAAGAAGGCTGGAAGCCAAGATCTTATTCATTTCTATTAGGTTTTTATTCCAGGTTAAAGTTTTTATTTAAACTAAAACACTACTACCATATTCATTTTGTGACTTAGAAGTCTTTATTTCAGATATATTTTTTAAATGTATTCATTTGGTCATGTTAGACCTTTTTGTGTTCCCCAAATGGATATGGATATGCATATATATCTATGTGCACGTACATGTACGCATACGTTTAGCCACAAGGATTGGGGGGGCAGCACAACCAAAATCCGCTGTGTGTTAGGCAGTTACCTAACAATGTGCAAACGATTAATAAGAAGCCAAGTTCAAGAAAGCCCAGAGAGGATTCAGTTGCCTAAAAAATGTATGGTATAATGACAGACTGGATTGCCTTGTGGTATAAGTTGCTGCCTTTGCACATTGAGCATTTTCACTTGCAAAGTCCAACTTATTTTAAACATACTACTGTATATTAATAGTGACATAAAATGTTGCGTATTCAGAACATCGTTTAACAAAAGATAACAGATTATTTATCATTATACAACCCTGTGTTTTAAAACATTCAATGTTTTTGAAATCCTGTAATGTACTGTGTTCCTCTAGAGACAATAAGGGGCCTGATTTACCGGTGTAAAAACATGTGCCATCCTCCATTTGCCTTTATGAGTATACAATATATAGGGCGTTTCTACCCAAGTGCACAAAATAGTGGGAAGTGTAGCTGAAAATAGCTTAATTCAGTAAATGCAATGAGATCTACTAACCTGAATAAAACTGCAGTGCTTGTATTTGCATCTGTATTTAATACATTTGAAAGGAATGTGCTAAAGGAGTCGAAGAATGATTACTGTGCCACGTATGTTGCTTTGCTCACTCCTCCCTCTCCATTCCTCAAATGCTCTGTTGTTGGATTGAGAGACCCCACCACTGCCTGTACACAAGGCACAGTTGGCCACCGTCAGACAGATCCAGGGCTGCCTGGTCAGCTGCCTGGTCAGCTTTCAATTCCTGTGCAACGGATGAATCCACCTTCAAGAGCTACAGACAGATTTTTCTGTTACTGCAGCAACTCCCTATCAATGTTCTAATTAACCAGGCGCTTTTGAGGCTCTGCAGGAGATCCTGCTGCTTTGGGCTGAGTTGAGGAGTGCAGAAGGAGTTGCAGAACTTCTGATGAAAATCCTTGACATAAAAAAAAGACAAATATTATTACAAATTTTTTTTTTAAATGCTAATCTAAGGACAACTATATTCGGCAAAACGTTGTCACATAATGCACATACTTTATTTGGTAAATATGGTAAATTAATTAAATATCCAGGAAATAATTGTATGTGTTTTATTGTGTGCCTACTCTCTACCTGCTCATTACAGAAAGTGATTTGCACTTGCTGCTCGGATGTGGTCAGAGGCATGTCTTCGACAGGCCCACCCACCTGTTTGATTGTAAGCTATTCAATCAATCTTCTTTATTTCATCTGCCGTTCTTCTTGTTTTAGCCGCAGAATTGACTTTCCGGCAAACACTAGCCCATATCCTGTTTCTTCAACAGCTCAGTTTCCACTGCCATTAAATTTGATTTTGCGCTTGCGGTTACTCTGCTCTCCATCGTAAGAAGTCTACTAGGCAGAAACCGGTTGCACACACACAATCCCTCATTTAAATAATACAACCGCCACCACGTTTCCACCTGTTGTCACTCATGAAATCATTCACAGTAACCACACTCAAACCACATGCAAAATCTGTTAGAATGTACAGTTTAGCGCAGTTTAGTGCAGTTTAGCACCCACTTTTTGGTAATTTAGTCCCTTATTGCATAGTTTTTCACCAAAAACTATGTATTCAGTCTAAATTCACACTGATCAATTAGCACATTGAAAATCGGCACTCTAAAAGATGATAGACAAAGTATGGACAATTACAGTAAGTGATCGCATACTTTAGAAATTCACAACCAATAATATACTCTAGAAAATCCAGGATTGCGATGTACTGTTAAGAGTGACAAAATCCTATGCTATACTCTAGAAAACAACAAAAATCAAAGTCCTGTTGTATTACAGCGACTAACGTATCAATTGCTGTTACTTAATGTGATTTTCACGGATTTTTTTTTTTTTTAATTGTAAATAAGTGACATTGACAATTATCATATGTTTTTATTTTTTAACCTGTCACCAAAGGAGTGCAGATGAAAATTGGCAAAGGTGGATAATACTGTCATTTTTAACCAGATGTAAATTGTGTGTTGTTCTGATAATTAAACTAGAATATTTATAAATATTTACGCAAAAAGCCCTCAGTCATAATAATAATATGATGCAGTCCTGTAAGTCATTTAAATATATCTTGTGTTTTATACTGTATAATGCTCAGTACTGTACAATTTATTTCCTGAAATTCTACCACATAGCACTATGCTGGAGTGGCCTTCTCTGCTGTTTAGAAATGTTTACAGTTTGATTGTTTATATTTCCATTGCATCGCACTGACAGCATATCTATCTGTTGGTGCTACACTTCTCGAAATGTTCAAACAGGAGTTGTCCAGAGGACTGTTGCTCCGGGAAGACTGCAAAGAGAGCAGTGCATGTTGGACCGACGGTAGAGGAGTGCTGCTGGGAACATTGAGTTGGATTCTTTGACAAGCCGGGGGTATCTGGCAGACAAGTAACTTGAGGCGACAGTAAACATAAGGCACACATTTAAGCATTAAAGTTCTGAGTGAAAACTAAAAATACAAATTCTAAGTTTGCTGAGGTGTAATAAATAAGTTGACAGACGAAACACTTACAGACACTAAAGTACGGAGCTGGAATGTCTTTGCAGCAGTAGCTTGATAGTGGTTGTACTTCATGACTGGTAAGTCAGCTGCAGGAGAGGAACAGTTCACCACGCTAATAGGCTAATGGAGGGTGAAAGAGACAGAAGAGCCGCCCCGGACGGCATCTTGCCTAGGGGCAACACAGGTGCCCAATCAGTTAATAAAAAAAAAATCAGAAAAGTGACATGCTGATCAGGTTTCTATGGCTCATGCTGCATGTCATGGCAATCATAATTCCATTGGTGTCAATTAACCTTTTTCTGCAAGGGCGCCCCTGTGATCAGATGGGTTTCTGTCAACAGAGAGGGATCCCACACTCACAGGTGGGAGATGGTGAGGTGCGGCCGGGCCCAGTAGGAACGTGGACGGACGTCAGGTTTCCACTAATGAAACATTCACTTAAAGGAACTATCTGACAATCAGAATTTCTAAGGATGGCTATATCTAGATAGATCCCACGACCATCCACCTAAGTGCTCATTCTTCTGAAGACCATAATTTGTCATTCCCTCCAGTCGTATCGTGTTATTAATGTGTTTACAAAACTGAAGCCCGACTGATCCTGTAGGGACCAGGGACCTTGCTGCCCTACTAGCAACTAATGTTCGATACTGCAACAGGGCAAGCGTGAACACGCCCAGCAAGTTGCTGGGCCCTTCAAGAAGCCGTTTACCTCATGCAGACGCACGTTCTACTCAGAGACGGCAGTGGAGAGTTCTGATCGGATTAAACAATACTTATTGATATGAGCTCGTTGGAATCAGCCACAGAGAGAAGCGATGGAATGAATGAAACGGTAGGGAAGAAACTATTGAAATACATGTAATCTCAATTAAAATGTTTATTGATCTTTGAATTGTTTTTAATTTTCTGACAATGCCAGGGCTAGCAGCGAGTGCCTTGCAGGCCCTGACGGCCCTTCACTGCCAATGTTGGATAGGATTTCAGTTTCATCGTGATAATTTGTGCAGGCTGCAGAAAAATTATTACAACATTGTGTAATATTACTGATTTGGCAGTGACTCCATAAAGGTTTTCTGGAGATATATTTACCACGACCTGAGCTCTGAGTTTGAAGAGTAAGCTCCCCCTAGTATCGAAAAAATACAACCAACCTTTCCCAAAATCACACCAGTTCTCACCAACCACACACCAGTAGGAGGATTCCGAGGCATTCCCAAGCCAAACGACAGATGTAATCTTTCCAGGATGTCCTGGGTCTGCCCCGGGGTCTCCTCCCAGATGGACATGCCCGAAACACCTCCCCAGGGAGGCGTCCGGGGGGCATCCTGACTAGATGCCTGAACCACCTTAACTGACTCCTCTTGATGCGGAAGAGCAGCGGCTCTACTTTGAGCCTCTACCGGATGTCTGAGCTCCCCACCCCATCTTTAAGGCTGAGCCCAGTCTCACTGCGGAGAAAACTCATTTCAGCCGCTTGTATCCGCGATGAATTGGACCAACAGATAGGAAGTTATAGTCCGAAAACACTGTTTTCGTAAAACATTTCCCCTAGTGAGTAAAATATTAACTATTAGAGTAGTATACTATATATACTTGATAAATATTAAGTAATATCTAGTAATAAATATATTCTGGGTTTTTAATGTTGATCAACAGTTTTTTAAACAGAATTTGTCACTATATTAAAAGTAGAAGACTCTAATGCTCAGTCCTGGGTCACATTGAAAACAAATTCAAGAGGGTTTTTCACTGCCTTTCTCCTCCCAAAAAGCTTTATACTCTTGCAGAGTCCAAGTTTGACGGTCTTTTCACTTATTGCAAAACTGCCAAAAACTTCACTAACTCCAAAAACATGATAAAAAGATCTCCCTTACACAGTGACTTCAGGTCTTTGTCTTTCTTCGCTTGGTGAAGCTGATTTCACAGAAACAGCTTTGTTTCCATTTTCGACTCTATTATGTTTCCAATTATGGACCACGAAAATTGCATGTTTTTTTCTTTGTGTTACGGCTGACCTACAGATAGCTACCTTGAATCAAAATCCCCTCATGAATAATGCTGAGAAAAAAATCAATGACTCTGTTTGAAAAATCTATGCCTGGAAACAACAATAATAATTTATCCTTTAATAATCACAATCAAGTCATACACAGTACAACATAGTGAAAATATTTCTCTCCATTTGATACTTTCCTGAGGGAGCAGTGGGTTCAATATGCTCCCACTCCTTTGAAATGGGAGCATATTTGGTTCAGGATCTTGCTCAAGGACCCTACAACATGTATACTCGACCGCTCTACCACTGAGCTATAGCTGCCCGACATGGTTACTGTAAGAGTAAAACATTTGGAGTATGATGTTTTGATGTCCTGTATGGTTTCCTATCATCCTCTCATTAAATCAGCCAGATGTAAGTATTTCAGGTGATGAGGAAGGACGGCAGTAGAGCATTGGGTTCAGCAAAGTTTATATGAAGCTATACACTACAAGCAGAGGATGGATATCATGCTAAGAGTTTCCAATGCAAGAAATGTTTGCATTGCATCAGGGTCTTTCTTGACTGCTACCAGCATTGAGGTCACTGAGGTCTGGACTGTATTTTTTTCCAAGGTGTATCTAATAACAGCTGTGAAATAATTTCTACTGCTTTGGTGCAGCAAAAATTTTGTACTGAAGCAAGATGATATTCTTATTTATCTGATCTCCTTTGCTGCTTGTTTGTGTGGTTGGGTGAGTGGAGTGAATAATTCTTCCCTCACAAAACTGTTTTATGTCTCTGATGACATCCACAAATAGGACAGGCAGCTGAATCCCCTAAATAGGGATACAGGTACGTACTGTTGTTGACCAGTGGACTGTTTTAGTACAGTGCGATTCTTGACCAGACATCCTATGATTGATCTTGCGAGGTTAAACAGCTCTGGTTCTTCATGAATATCAGACTGAAAGTTGGGATGTTATACTTTCAGTTTAGTTTGTCGGACCAGATTTAACTGCATGTTAAAATTAGGTAACTCATAATCATTTTCATTACCATCAGAAGAACCTTGGGTAGGCTGCAAACACAAGCAGATACATACAATGCCCTCCACAATTATTGGCACCCTTCAAAAAAAAATGTCTTTACTTTTAAACCCATGATGTCCTGTCTTCAGCCTGTCCTGTCTTCAGCCTGTCTTCAGCCTGTCTTCAGCCTGTCTTCAGCCTGTCTTCAGCCTGTCTTCAGCCTGTCTTGCCCTATTCAGGAGTGAAACACAAAATACCAAAAATTATCAAAACTTTTATGCTTTAAACTTTGTATTTATTTTGACAAAGTGCCTCAGATATTTCAGCCCGGTCTTCAGTGTTCTTTGGCCTTGCTCAAAACTAAGGATTAAGGACAAGTTAACCTATAGTAAATATGTCAAACTGTAGATAACTTTCACTTAGGTCAAGAAAAAGCTGGTAATAAACCAAGCAAGAACCAAAGTGGATTGTCAAAAACTGCTTCTTCATACAAACTCAGACTCCTTGACGATCAGACTGCATGACTGCTCTCACATTTTCCTCGATGAGAACAACAGCTGACGTCTTCTTGGGAACTGTGACATTGATGGGTGTCCTTTATTCTTTTGTATGCATTTAAGCTGAGCTTTCTTTTTTCTTTTCTTTTTTTTGGTCCTCCTGGGGTCAAAACACATGGGACATAAAGTTACACACAACCATATGTAAACTATCCAGTTTCCGTCATTCCTAAATAATATGATTACATGGTTCAGCCCGCCTGAAAGAACTCAAAGATTACCAGTGAAGATTTAAGGTTACGTGATGATGTATTATCTTCTCGCCCATGTTGAACGTGTTTTCTCAGAATGTAAAGGTATGACTGAATATGGCTCAGAACTAATGAGTGATTTAATGTTATTTTCGGATAGAAGACAGAAGATTTCAAAGCCCCCCTTCAACTTGGAAGAAAGTAAAGAAATTTGAAGCCTGGTAAACATAAAGTGGCCCTAGAATTGAGAATCAGTCTCTATAATACAAAAAATATATTCAACACACGATGAAAAACCTGCCGTGCAATTGCACATAAAACAGCCAATTTGTCTATTTGCGTCCTGGTTTACTGGAATATTTTCTAATCATTGGCAGTGGAAACTAATGCTTTCATTTTTCAGTTGTACAGACAAATATAAAGTCTGTTTGATATGCGTAAGACCGACCCTGTGATACCGGTTGGTATTCTGCTAATGACTGCAGGAATAGGAGTTGTGTCACTTTGGCTGCGCTGCATAATGAAAGTCAAACCAATCTAGCTTCCTCTGGGCCCAATAGATATTCTCCTGCAGCTATTAGATGTTGCCTCGTTCATGCCGTGGTCTTGGTGAGTGTGGTAATATCCATGTATGCACTGATGGGAGGGGGCTGCAGACCGGGTTGAAGCTGCTGTCCTATCATCCACCGAGAGGCAGGGATGGAGACCTCCATGGCAGTGGTGAAAGCTAGCGGGGACATGCGTGCAGCTTGCCATGATGCCTACCACTAAACGTTGCCATGCTGTGGTGTACTCCTCTGTTGTCAGACATAGCTGTATGTCCTGGAAGAATGATCTGACAAGGGCAGATGGCTTTTTCATTTGAATCAAGATTGAATCTGTTTTAAGGTAGACAACTGATCAAGTTGAGTGTTGGGGCTGATGGTGGCTACTGAGGTCAAGCATAAGAGGAAGCATGTATTCAGCAGGTCAAGGCAAAGAGTTGCATAAAGTGGTTCTGGTTTTGTAGGTCCGCAGAGTGTTAATGATACTTAGTCAACTTTGAACAGCAAATATTTCTCCACAGTTGCAGTCACAGATCAGTACTGATTGTTGAGCTACATCTGTTTCTATTGGTCTTATCAGGGTTCAGGGGAGGAGTGTTACACAGGAGGAATGAGTAGCTTTTCACGGTTGGAGGTTTTAAGTTCTGTACCAACCACACAGAACGTGACCATGCATAGAAGACGATTCATTCATTCATCCATCAGGCATAGCTTGTGTTTTTTTAGTGCCGAGTATACAATGCAGATAGTTTAGGATTCTTCATTATAATGGCATGGATTGAGAGGACAACACATAAGAATTTACCTTCCACGAACTTGTGATCTACACAGAAACCTGTAAACAGCTAAATTCAACTGTTTGACTGAAATCAACCATCTGTTGGGGAGGGGAGTTCATCCTCTGGTAAATGAGAGCATTCTTTGCTTCATTTTGTTTCTGAAAACTGGACCTTGTGGACTACTATAGGTTACGTTATTAGGTTATTATAGGTGAACTCTCAAAATACTGACAGTGTTAAGGACTACCATAATATTTAAAAGCCTGACTGTGATGAGGTCAGAGACATAAAAGATATCATTCTTTAAAATTACCTGACACTCGTCACAATTTCCGGTCTTGTAATTGTAATTTATAAAACATAGATTACAGCAATTGCTGAGCAGGAGTTCAATGTCATTGCTACTTTAAATAAGATTAAAACAAAATAGTTTGTATTTTAATATCTGACAGACTTTGGTAAATAATAATGAAGGCAGCTAGCTATGGTTGCCTAAATTAATAAAATACAATAGAAAGCCTTTACCTCCCAAGCAATGTCATCGACGCAGAAACCCCTAAATGCGGCACGTTTTATCATTTCACTGTTTGTCACTATTCAGAACACCGTTATAACCAAGTGATTAAACGCACAAAGATGTCAGAATTAATAAGCAAGAATTTTAAAGAAGTGCCTCTCCCCCTGCAATGACACATTATGTTTTGATAATTTTTTAATCATGAACATGGCAGTAATTGTAAACTGTTTCAACTCAGCCCTTTCTCTCCTGTGAGGTGAGTGAGACAGGCTAAGTTAGAAAAATTATCCAGTTAAAGTGGGCTATTAAACTAAGTGGGCTATATTGGTCACAGCCCACCACAGGTCTCTCTGGCGCCGCTCAGTTCTCGAAGGAGAGTATAATTAAATATGAGTTACATACATTTATTTATAATAACATTTTAAACCAGTGAGGAAATTCTTATCTGAAAACAGGTGGTCACAAAAGCACGTATTTCTCTTTTTGTATTAAAGAAAAAGACAAAAGCTGTTCCCCAAAGTGGAAATGCCAAATGCAGTGATCCATGGAAACACGCCTTCGAAGGTCTTGACACAGAAGGCATATTTGAAATGTTAAAATGAAAAACATGACAAACATAAACATGGATATATAATAGCCTTTCACTTGTTTTTGGTTGTGCACACTCTTCCCATCAATGAAACTGGACCTTCCTTTTCCCCTGACAGAGAAAATCAACTTTGCATGATTTTGATGTTCTCAACTCCATGAGCTCCTCTTACCCTAAATAACTCTGAAACATTTCCTCTGTTGCCCGTTCCTGACATTTTATGATCCTTATCAATATGTCATACAAACATACCTGGACTGACTTTTACCTAAATGTCATGACTTTGTGTCGATGTAGAATTATTTTATTGTGAAGTTCCGAAATTTTGATCAGTGTTCCTGTATTATTTTGAAAGTGTTATTTATGTTGTTTAGTTAGTTTTACATTTCCTGTCGTGTTTCCTTTGTTGCCTTTTTAGTGTGTTTATCTGTTTATTGTTCTTTATTTCCTTTGTCCTTCCTAGTGTAGCCTTTGAGTGTTTGACTTGTGTTCCTTTCCCCTGTCTGTCTGTCCTGTGATTCTGTTTTCCTCCTGTGTGATTGGTCATTATGTTCGCCTTCGTTTATGTGTTTCCCCTCCAGCTGTGTCTCATTGTCTCGTTAAATCAGTTTATGTAGTCTGTCCTCACCTGTCCTTTGTTGCCAGCTCGCTGTTTCATGTTCCCCTGTGTCATCACTCGTAACAGCCTTTTCTGAGTGTTATTTCTGTTTGCGCCCCTGCTTTTTCCTCGTGCCTTAATTTTGGATTACACTAAATATTTTAACTGCACCTGCTCTGCCCTGCTGTCTTGTGTCGGCACCTGGGTCCAAGCTTCACCCCAACTACAGTTCTTAACAAAATCAGTCAACGGACTGCTGGGAGATGGGACAGAGACACACACAGAAAAATTATAACAGAATACCTATGTGTGTGTGTGTGTAAATATGTGTGTGTATATATGTGTGTGTGTGTGTGTGTGTATGGAAAACCTTTTTTTTTTCAGATAAAAAGGTTCCGACATCATTATATTATAGTAACAGAATGAACCAAAACAATAAATGAATTTGCTCGGATATTCTTTAATTGCTATTTAAACAAATTTGGTAGACATACCACAAAGTTCATGTTATTCCACACAGTTTTTCTGGGAGAGGACCACAAGACTCTCCATTCGGCACAATTGGACTTCAAATGTGCTATAAATTGGATTTGACGCCAGAGAGGAGTTTTGACTGCAAGTTACCGCCTACCCACTGGTAGGAGTTATATACACCTACTACAACCTTTGGCAGTGGCACGAATCATGGTTAATATTAAAATCCAGCATTGTGCACAGAGAAAGAAATTGCAAAAACTTAGTAGAAGCCTGATTATGGGCCTGTCTGAAAGAAGGAGTTAAGGTTTGTTTACTTGGCCCAGGAGCAGACTCAGGGACCAGAACAAGTGCAAAAAAGGGTATTTTTTGTTCAGAAGGAAATCAAACAAAGGGATGGGGAATGCAGTCTGAGGGGAATATTATATATTTTTCTAAGGAGCTGATACAGCTACCACTTTTACAATGGTGTAATCTGTTGAGTTGTAAGGGGACCAGGGGCAGAAAGATGAGGTTGATAAGATTCAGGAGTGGAGCCGAGGCAGCATTGTGAGATCATACTTCCATTACCAGGCAGGAAGCAAGGGGATAGAGAGAGAAAACACACCAGATCAGGGATTGATTTCACCCATTGACTCCACGATAGATTTTTCATACATTGTTGTTGTGAGGGCAAAGTTTGAACCTGTACCCTAAGTTATGATCCAGAGATTGTGTAGTTGTTTTATAGAGAGTTTATTATCGTTGGTGCTGGGTGAGGAATGGAGTGAGATCGGTGAGAGTTTGAGGAGATGATCTTGAAAGTGGCAAAGTCAGACTGAAACATAAGTTTTCCAGAATGTAGGTCATGAGGGTCAAGTGATGAAGAATGAAAGAGAGAGGCTATCTTATAAAAAAAAAAAATACATGACAAAAAAATATATGACAGAGGAATATTAATAACACTCGGAATAGCAGTGAAAATGCTGTTTAGGTACCGTGACGATCGACCATAATCTGGCAAGAAATGATAGGAGAGCCATAGTTCTTGTATTGTAAGTCGATGAATGATGAGAGTCCGATAGAGCAAAGCCAGCTCTCATGTGTGTGTCGATCTGTGCCCCCAACCACACACTCTAAGAGCCAGGGCAGGAGGGGGCAAAAGGAGAGACGGGGAAACACTGGAGAAATAGGAGTCAAGTTTGAGCTGGTGAATGGAAAATTATGCTAGGAAGAATTTTTCATGATGTCTTTTATTGTTTCCTTGGATAGATCATCATATCCCTGAAAAGTTGGGGATATTATGGAATAATCACCGCCACCACTATGTCCACGGTCCAGGTCCTTCATGTTAGCGTGATGACTCAAAAACTTTTTCATGGATCATTTTCAAATTTTATATCCATATAGACCTTAGTGCAAGGAAGAAGTGAACGGATTCTGGAAAAGTCGGTTGCAAGGTATAGCTTTATGTTAGAGTTTTCAGGCTATAAATTCTCAGGCGTTGGTCAAATGTAGTCCAGATTTGGTGCATGTGAATCGACTTGAGGAGATATCTTGTATCCTGTCCATCTTGTATAAACAGGTCATATCTTACTCACTAGGGGGGAGTTCTTTATGGGAAAACACTGTTTTCAGACATAACTTCACATTTCATTTGAGGAGTCCAATAAGGGGAATGCTTGTACAATGTAGGGGATTGGGGCCTTTTGGGGAATATACCCTTGCTGTTGGGGGCGTCCGTATAGGTGTAGTTTTTTTTAGGTGAGCTTACTATACATTCAACATCACCAAATTTAATACAATAACTTGGTACTGCCTTTCGATATTTGGATTTTGTTTTTAAACAAATCTTTTGTTGTTTTTGTGGAATGTTGGAGTGACTGAGGCTCACCTCAAGGAATGGACGGTAGATCAAAAAACTGAGCAATATTTTTTTTTGTTATTGTAGCTATGAAATTAATGTATAACTTTAATTTCTAAAGGGCTCCTTTCATAGATTTATTCAGGTCATGTCTCGTCAGTTTGTTTGGACCTTGAGGAAAGTCCAATCTGGCCGCAAATGACCGATGATAAAGGTTGAAGAAATAGTATTCGAGCAGCAGATTGGCCTTTCTGAATAAATCTCATTACCTCAACAACTCACCATTCTCTAGTTTCTCATCAAGCCAAAATGCCAAAGAAGATTGGACCTTTGCTCTCGGTGGAGAAAGAATTCATGGGAGCCTATGAAATGTTCAAAAAGGCTTCTATTCATCACAGTAAATGGTTGGGATTTTCATTGTAGTCCTTCCCACAAAACTGTTTGGATGACCAAACTAAAGAGAGAGCCAGAGCCATATAGAAGAGCATTGAGCTAGATATAAATAAATAAGAGCTGAAGAATTTTTGAAAAATCTAACAACCAGTAGTTGCATCTATATTTATATATAACGATTCCATAACATCCCAGATTTTTCAGGGAATACAATAACAAGGCCTTAAGTAACAAACCTGTTTCATTACCCTCGGTTCTCATCTTACTCTCACCTTCTGTTGTACGGCAGACATTGTTTCACTGATTTCTCTCACTTCCTCAACTGCATGAGTGTGCTGGACCCACAGGGGAGTTTCAAATGAAACTGTGTGTAAACAACAACAAAGACAGTCACCTGAATCCATCTGAATATGTGGCAGCATTGCGGAGAATAACCTGCAGTGGTAGCTTCATTGAATGCTACAGTAACTTATGAAGATATTCCAAGAAGGAGAGAAAGAGAGAATGAAGAAAAGATTTGTGTTCATAACAACAGATGATGTGTGATAATGACATGTCACTCAGAAAGAGGAGTGACCTGTCGATGTCACTCGGATACTCAGACTCTTCTGTGAGACTGTAATGGAAGGGGTATTTGCCCTGAGAAGAGCGGGTAGGTCCCCCATCTGGATACTTGTGGTGGTGGCTGATGACTCTTATGAAACTCACTTATGAGAATGGATCTGTGAGGACTGGGACAGGAGGCGGACGGCACTGGTACTGATAGCATGAAGGAACAAGATGAAGGCGGAGAGTCATGTTTTCAAAGACAGCAGCAAAATGTAGGCTAATGATGAATGCGTGTCACCCTGATGTTGGACAGATGTGGTCGGCTGATAAGCACAGCTCATAGAAACAGACACCCCAGACTATGAGCAGGCTAATTTAGACTGAGTGTGCATGAAAAGTTTGAACGACTGGGTGGTATGAGGGATAACTGTTGCCCTAAGGTGCAAGGGGATAGTCTTCCAAACTGAAGATTCTGTAGAGCTTCATGATATCATAGAAGATCTGATATATATTATATACCAGATATCATTTATTACATTTCTAATTGTGTTAGGTTAGAAATGATGAATTTTAAATAGACACGGTTGTGGGTCCCATACACTGGCAAGAGGGGCCTGGGCAAAGTAACGTTTGGTTCTGTGCATATTTCATGTGACCTGATGGAGGATGGAGATTTTGGTGAAGAAAGAGGATCATGAGATGGCATGCAGGTCTCTATATGAATAAAGTATCATTTTTGATACCCCCCCGTGTCAGAAATATAACACTGACCTTTCTCAACATTAATCCTGCATTAAGCTCTATGAGGATCATTTGAAAATGATCCATGAGACACTTTTTGAGTTTTGCCATTAACACAAAGGATCAGCGGTGTCACCGAAACCTGATTTTTCGGGGATATAATAAGCAATTTTGCGGGTATGACATTGAACTCATAACTCTCTGTGTAACATGCCTATCTACTGTCGTCATGCACACACACACATCCAGGGTCATCATCGGAACTGAGTGAACTCAATTTCTCACCTCAGGGGAGAACTACAACTGTCCTCAAGTTGGCAGATAAAGTTCTGCTTTCAAGCCGGACTTGAACTTTAGGGACGGTGAGTGGACAGTGGCAGATTTGACATGTTGAAAACATCAGGTGGAATGTTTGCAGGCTGAGGCTGGACCATCCTTATCCCTGCTGGTACATGGTTACCCGGCTTTGCTGTCAGCAGAAACTCTCAAGAAGAGAAAAGGAGTGTGGAAAACTTTACTTCCAGTTCCATAAATGTATCTCTTTGAAATTAGTTTCTTTTTTGTGGTGCATACAACGAAACTAGAGGCATAGAAAAGGCTGGACCGCTGGAAACCCTCCTTTGAATAATATCATCTTGTATGGTTGTATCTTATTCCATGAAGGGAAAACTTTTCTGAGCTGTCTTAATATTAACTAAGTTCTGATGGTATGTATGAGAGTGAGACTGTGTGTGCGTGCATGTGTGTGTATACACATGTCAGCCATAACATTACTACCATCAGGAAGGGAAGCTATAACAATTTTGTGAGTGAATCTGTGTGAGCATCTGTATTGTGTTACTTTGGTGACTCACTTTTTCACTAAACATCTGTCTTTGCCATCTCAGCTGCAACAACCTTTCAATTGCCTGTTCTTCATCCTTTGGCTCTTCCCGTTTGGGCTCGCCCAGACGTCAGATACCCCTTCTGACACATCCTGGCTTGGGATACGTACTAGCAGTACTCTGGCTTGTGACCCCTTTGTGGCTGGGATCTTTCAATTACTACCAACTTGGGGTTGGAATTCCAGGGGGTTAGGTTCTCTTAAAAAATATAAAAAAGCAATGAAGAGAATGTCAGGATTTAAATGTTGCTTGTGTTGCAACATACTATTCATGGTTGAAGAGGAAGGAATAGTTATGAACTTACGAGTCTCATTGGCCCTGACCCACTTCTTTTAGATTGACATGCCTTTCATTTGATGAAGTGCTGGTGTCTTTAATTTCTCTTAAGATCCATTTCAAGGTCATATCTTAGTGATCTAAAAACAGGTATATATAACATCTGTCGACTATATCAAGTAACATAAGCTGTAAGACACTGAATGGTAGACTCTGCTGAGTATTTGCGCATGTCAACTGTGCACCAATGCTTTCTCCAGTTTAATACTTACAATTAGTTGTTATTGTTTGAAAAGAATGGCCAGAGGTTAGGCTTCAACAGTCCGGAAGGTTGCTTCAGGGAACCCTTCAACCAGTATACAGTGTCAAGGCAGAGTGACATCACTAGGATGCCAAAACAAATACTTGCATTGACTTACCACACTGCAGAAGAAAAGAGCCTGTTGCCCATGAGTATCCTTTGATGTGTGGTTCAACGCAAATAAGCCAAACTGCAACTTGAAAATGCCACAAGAATAGGCAAAATGTCCTTCCAAAGAATTTATCTATTTTATTGCACCAACCTTTTGGTGATTTTAAAAATGTCTTATCAACCAAAGAGGCTCACAGATGGCTCTTCCAACATGGAATCCACCGGTGCTCTACCCGGCTCCAAAGACCAGCCTTATCTTTGTGAATAGATAAAGTTATCTATCACAGTTTGGAAATAATGTTGCCCTTGTTTCTTTATGCTACAACCCTTTTGCGTGCTATTTATATCGGTTTGTGTGTTGTTGCCAACAGATTCATTGCCTCATTATATGCACATCAGGTGGACTGCTCTGGGCAGTGGGAGTGGAAGATTAAGATCTGGTTCTATATAAATGTGTGACCCACTGTGTAGTGAAAGACTTTGAACAAACCAGAATTAATCACCCAATAAACCGAGTGCACAGCAGCTGCTAGAAAGATAGCCCCATGGATTTGCATTGTTTAGCATTTTAAGTACGTATGCTAAAGTGATGATACTCAACAATGCCTTTTCCACATCGTCTTTTCCAAACAAACTAAAGCAATGCTTTTTTTTTTCTTTATCATAATGCACTGAAAAACTGTGAAAAGCTCAGCATGGCTCGTAACAAGCTGTAACATAAAAGTCCTTATTAGACATTCCGGTTGTTCATTACATCAATCTGAGGAATCTTTCTCCCCTTCTTGCATCTTATTTCAGCAATATGTCATCATTTCTACAGTTTTCTCTTAAATACGGTTTTTGGATTAGGTAGAGCCACATAATCATAAATATCTTTAATAGATTTTTTTAATCTATATTAATTCATAATATTATTTCAATCTTCAAATGAAGGTCTTGAAGAATTTAACTTCAAAGAAATGTGAGATGTGGTTGAGATGTTTTATGCAGCAGTTGTCTGTTTTCACCAACTTCAGAAACTTATTAATATTCTGTCTTTGTCAAATAATTTCTATTTGATGTGATCACCTGTGTTTCTGCTATTATTCCCCGTAGGTTTGAGATTAGAATAGGAATGTCTTATTAATGCTTTCCACGGGTAGATAGACATTATTATTACAAATGCAAACACATGTTTTTCTCTCAAATGAACCTGACTATATTTTATAAGAATACGATGTTCTTATTTACTAGATGCCATCAAACGGTTCTATCAGTCGTCTCACATGAATCATGAATCTTAAAGATGACAGTGCACATTGTCACAATAAGGAAAATATTTTGCCTTTTCTTCAGTTGCTTCCATTCATCAGTTGCATTTATATTCCACCTGACCTGGCTTTTGTGTGACGGCAGCCCAATGCGGCCTTATTATTATGCTATAATGTGTACATTTTTTCCAGTGGTGAACATCTTGAAATAGTTTTTTTTCCTATTGACTTTAGCTGCTCATTAAGATCAGTCTGTCTGTTTATTGCTGCAGGCGTTGCTGCTCACGGACTTATGTAAGCTGTAAATATATTATATGGATATTCATCCTGTGACAGAGCAATTGACCATGTAATCATTAAATCAATATAAATTGAAAATAACATTGAACAGTGAATGTTACGCACAATGGAAGAAGGCAACATGTGCATAGTTGAGGTATTTGGGTATTTCCCATTTTATTCAACTTTATATCTCTACACCACTTGACTGAAAATTGAAATAAGTTGACAAAAATAGAATAGAATTGAACATTATTGCCATTATTGCAGAATAATATAAGGATCTTGGATTGGCTCTTGGCAGCGCGCAAAATAGAAAATACAAAAATACAATTGAGCACCAGAAAACAACACAAGGGCATAGCATAGAAGGAACACTGTAAGGGGGCAGGGATTAAACAGCTTGTGGATAATAGCTCTTTTTCGTTCGTTTTCGTCCTGAGTGTTCGTATCTCTTTCAAGAGGGGAGGGGGGAGAACAGGTGATGTCCAGGGTGAGTGGGGTCCTTAATAATACAATTGGCCTTCAGCTGGAGATGACCAGTGTAGATCTCTCTGAGGGGAGGCAAGGTTGTCCCAATAACTTGCTCCGCCACCCTCACCAACTTCAGACAGGACAGCTTTTGCATGCATATAGGTTCCAGAGTAAGTCTTTCTTTAATTATTAATTTTTTAATGAATATTGCATATTTTTCAGTACTATGCAGGATAATTAAAAAAAAAAATTCTTGGAGTTGCTATTGAGAGCTAAAATAAGCAGATTCTACCATCTGTTGGTGAAACATGGAGTCACAACTAGTCATTAAAGGGACATTTCACTCCTAGAGAGTTTCTACAAGACATAACAAATCTAAGACAACTGAATGAAATTAAACATAAACTGAAAATTAAGTTAATAGTAAAGGAGCATGGGTCAAAGCACAGTACTCGACAAAGTCTACCATCTTTTAAACTTTTGCGTTTGAAAAACTAAACTGGTATACAAAATATATTGTTTCACAACAAGATTAAGCCTAAACTTTCTGTGATCAGTTGTATTATTAAAAAAATCCTCCACCCTCTGCACCGCTGCTTGTCAAGACAGATGGATGGACTGTCCCTTTAATGCTGCGTTGCAGCTGTTTAAACTCTGTAATCCTAAACTTGGATTTTCCACCTAAAAAAAAACGTGTGTTTACACCATCAATTTGGGAAACGAAATGTTGACATGAAAG